>CM076569.1:590523540-590623023 GCA_034641835.2 Pinus albicaulis
CAGTATGATACGAAGTCAGAAGGAGAAGGCCTAAACAAATCTTAGAGAGAAGAAATGCAAAGACAGAATCTACACTGAGAAATGTGCAACCCTTTGCCATTGATGTCAAAGGGGGAGAAAAAGAAGGTAATAGAAGAAAGGGTCTTCTAAAAGAAGCTAGGCAGAGGAAGACTTGGAGGAAGCATTGGATTATTGGTGGATGTGTTTCCATCAATGCCAAAGGGGGAGACTGTTGGAAATGTTGTCATTGATGGCAAAGGAGATGGCAAAGGAGGAACACCTGAAACAGAAATAGCAAAAGAGGCAACAAGATGTAGAGAGATTCGAACAGCAGAGATAGGGCCATTTGAAGAAGCAGCCCAGGTTACAGAGGCAGCAGAGAGGTAGCAAAGGCAACAAAAGGAGAATTAAGGAGTAGCATCAGTCAAGGAGCAGATGAAACAAAGAGAGAAGCAAAAGTAGCAGAGAAGTAAGGAGCAACATCAGTCAAGGAGCAGAGGAAGAAATGTATTGAAGCAGAAACAAGAAGTGAATCAGTGGGCGCAGACCAGCATAGAGCTACATAGACCTGGGGAAGAATTAGGGACAGAGTAATGTAGCAGAAGGCCATTAGATTGAAGATCTGGCCAGCTAGAAGTTTTGAAGTGAGCGCATGAAGAACCTGTATGGTTAAATCCATGTTAAGGACTTAATAGATGAATGTGTGTGAACCTACGCTCTCTACGTATAATTCGAAGGTGCTTAGTCTGTATGAGAATCTGCGGAAGGTCGATTTATAGTTGATGGTTATAATATAGGGAAGGATTGTTATATGCCCCTGTGTAGAATTAAATTAATTGCGTTCATTTTCTCTATTGAAAGTGTATGATACCCTGTGTTAAGGAACTATGAATAGAAATGAGTCGTTGGTAATTGCAGTATGGACCAAGAGACTGTGTTGAGGAATTGCACATGAAAGGCAGAGGTCGAGCAGCAGAGGGAGAGGTAGAGGTAGCGAATATAGAGGCAGAGCCGTTATCAGAGGTAGAGGCATAGGCAGAGCCGTTATCGCAAAAAGACATAGGTAGAGGCAGAGCCGTTATCGCAAAAAGACAGACGCAGGCGCAGAGCAGAAAATTTCAAGGATCGCTATTCCGGCAAAGTATATATATACAAACAAATTCCGAGAATCACCTCCCCCGCTGGAAGATACACTAAAGATTGGAGCAGCAAAGTATACATATATATAAATCTCATTCCGGGAATCGTTACCCACGCTGGAGTATATATGTAGCGCATTACATATATTGCGCCTTATGCATAAAGGTCCAAAGCATACATATATTTATATGGAGCACTTTGTAAACAAAGAACCAAAGGTAACAAAGCCTTATATGGTGGGATCCTTTCCTAATCGCACCATCGCACCATCGCACCATCGCAACATCGCAACATCGCAACATCGCGCCATCGCACCATCGCAACATCGCAACATCACGCCATCGCACCATCGCAACATCGCAACATCACGCCATCGCGCCATCGCAACATCGCACCATCGCGAAATCACAATATCGCACCATCGCAACATCGCACATCGCAAATGTTACATTGTGTGATTTTTTGTTTGATCCGCCGATCGCCGTTGCGACGTGTTGTCCGCCGTCAGATGTGGGGCCCGACCCTTTCATATATTAGAGTTTGTGATTCGATTTATTGGATTGTAATATAAGACCTAAGGCTTAAGGTGGAGGGCGATTGTTTATATAAAATTATTTCTGTGGTATATGTTTGTTCCGCTTGCAGAACTCTCCACATCAAAAAGACACGTACTATGTACAGAGTGTTGGAATTTGTCTAGATTTACAGTCAGCTGGTATAAAAAGCTTAATTACGTGTATGCAGTAGTTACACCACAGCAGAGGACAAAAAAGCAAATAGAGTTGAAAGGGACAAAGACAAAGTCACAGAAAAGATAGACACAGTCAAAGAAAAGACAAATGCACAGTGAGCCAAAAGACTAAATGAGTTGAGCTGGAATTCTCATTGTAATTGAATGTAAATGTTTTAATTGATTTTTATTGTTTGTGATGGATTGGCAAGTCTCCGGAAGAGAGAAAATATCCCACTGTAATACTAAAATTGGTACCTACAATTATGTTTTCTGAATGAGCGGATAAAAGAGATGAGAAGGCAGAAGGCAAAGAGACATGGCTGTCCATTTCGAATTCCCAGTAGAATACAAATAACCATGAAGCTAGGTTGTATAAAATAGGATAATATCCAAGGGGAAAATGGTGGATGAAAACAGAATGAGAAAAGGAGAGAGTGTGCAGCAGAATTGAATAAAGTTGAAGAAAATAAGAAAGCTGCAAGAGGTCAGAGAGTGTGAATATAGAGAATGCAGAGTATAAAGAATTGAGGAGAAAAGACATGAAGAAGGAGGAGCTGAGCAGAGAAGAAGGAGGAGCTGAGCAGAGAAGAAGGAGGGGCTGAGCAGAGATGATGCAGTGCTGATATGAGGACTGATGAATAGCAGAAGAGAAGGTATAGAACAGAGCTGATATCCAAGGTAAATAAGCAAGTGTTTTTCTTTTGAAAGAGTAAGGAAGTTGGAGCTTCCCTATCAAGTTGTAGCTGACCGAGGTAGGAGCCTCTTGTAGGTTGGTGCCTGTAGAAAATAGATGGAAGTTGGTGCTTCCACATCAAGTTGTAGCTTGATAAAATGGCAGTTGTAAATTTTGGTAGATTTGAACCTCGTAAGGTTGGTGCTGTGAAGAGAATTGATGGGAGTTGGAGCTTCCTTGCAAGTTGTAGCTTGCAAAATTGAGGTTGGAGCCTCCTGTAGGTTGGTGCCTATAGAAAATCAGTGGTGAGAGGGAGTTGGAGCTTGCCTTTGCATCACAACAATAATAAGATGTGGTTTTCTCCCTTTATGGGTTTTCACTTATATCTGGTGTCTCTGTGCATGATGTTTATGTGTTGATATGGTTTATCTCATCTGCTCAATACTTGCTGCTCTCATATTAAATCTACTGTTACATTATATTAATACTTGCTGCTCTCATTCTAAGACTACTCACATATTAAGTTTAACATGAAATGAAGGTGTAAATATTTTTTAATGAAAAAGTTTTAAAAGTCCATGAATGTGTTAAACTGATTCACCCCCCCCCCTCAGTTTAACTAAGGGTTCAACACCCTGCTGCTCTTCTTGCAGTTGCTTATGCTCAAGTAAAGGTTGAAGATTTTGGAGGTTAGTCTTCCATGGGAAGCTATCATCCATCCAAAAATTCCTGAGTTTGGTCAAAGCATGCATGAGTGGCCACCATATTCTATATGTGGAAGACTTCTCCCCAAATGAGAACATCTTCTGAGCCTCCAAAGTCAAGGAATAGTCTCCTTGCACCATGATGGTGTCATCCTCCAATCCTACAGCCTCTTCTCTCAGCGAAAACTGTGGTTTGAGAGTGGGTAATGATGTTAGTGGGAGAATGTGTCTCTCCTACTAGAGTCTACCCAAGACTCTTGACATTGTATCATAACCTCCTAATGTTCCCACCCCTCCTGTATCTATTATGTATTTATTTCTATTAAATTTTATGTGGCAACAATTTCTTAATGAATAAACCCTATGTTTATTCTTGGTCCTACACAGATGAATTCTCTCAAATCAAATTAAGGTGCACATAAATATGAGAAAAACATCACAATAATTAAGAATTTCATTAAAAATAACATTGTTCATACAATGAGAAACTACATAATGGAACCAAGTCCTATATACATTACATGATCCTTGAATTTAAATGGTGGCATGCCGTTAGTCAAAGGATCAACAATCATCAACTCAGTGCTAACGTGCTTAATGACCACTTTATTTTCTTTAACACATTCGCTTATAGCTAAATGCTTAATGTCGATGTGTTTATTTCGACTCCCACTTTTTTTGTTCTTAGCCATAAAAACAACAGTTGAATTATCACAATATATTCTCAATGGCTTAGAGATAGAATCCATAATTCTAAGCCCATAAATGAAACTCTTAAGCCATACACCATGTAAAGTAGCCTCAAAACAGGAGACGAAATCGGCTTCCATAGTGGAAATGGCAATCAAGGTCTGCTTGGCACTCCTCCATGATACCGCTCCACTGGCCATCATAAAAATGTATCCCGATGTTGATTTACGTGAATCAACACATCCAACAAAGTCAGAATATGAGTAGCCAATTACTTCTAAATTGCCCATCCGTCTATTCATAAGCATGTAGTTTTTGGTTCCTTGAAGGTATCTCATTACTTTCTTTGCAGCTTTCTAGTGGTCTAAACCTAGATCAATCTAATATCGTCCCAACATTCCCACAACAAATGCAATGTCAGGTATTGTGCAGAATTGAGCATACATTAGGTTTCCGACAGTAGAAGCATATGGAATGTTCTTCATTTGTTCCCTTTCAAAGTCGTTCTTTGGGCATTGGTTCAAACTGAACCTATCACCCTTCACAATGGGAGCGACACTTGGTGAAAAATCCTTCATTTGAAATCTATCTAAAATTTTATTAATATAGGTTTCCTGAGACAGACCCAAGATGCCTCGAAATCTGTCTCTATGGATCTTAATGCCAATGACATAAGATGCCTCACCCATATCTTTCATATCGAAAATTTTAGAGAGAAATTGTTTCACCTCATGCAACAAACCCTTATCATTGGTTGCTAGCAAAATGTCATCCACATATAAAACAAGAAAACATATTTTACTCCCACTGACTTTCAGGTATATACATTCATCCATAATGTTTTCTACAAAACCAAAAGAATAAATTACATTATGAAATTTCAAATACCATTGGCGGGATGCTTTTTTTAATCCATATAATGATTTCTTGAGCTTGCAAACCAATTTCTTACCATCACTAGAGGAGAATCCTTCAGGTTGTTTCATGTAAACCTCCTCCTCTAGATCTCCACTGAGAAGTTCTGTTTTCACATCCATTTGGTGCAACTCCAAGTAAAAATGGGCTACTAATGCCATAATAACGTGCAAGGAATATTTCTTAGATACAGGAGAGAAAGCCTCCGTGTAATCGATTCCTTCTTTATGAGTGAATCCCTTTGCAACAAGTCTTGCCTTGTATCTCTCAATGTTTCCCAATGAGTATTTCTTTGTCTTAAAGACCCATTTACATCCAATGGCTTTTACACCATTAGGCAACTCAATAAGATCCCAGACTTCGTTACTCTTCATAGAATGCATCTCTTCCTTCATGGCATCGTACCATAATTTTGATTCTTTGCAACTCATGGCTTGTGAAAAAGACTCGGGATCATTTTCAGCTCCAGTGTTGTAGTCAGATTCTTGCAGATACACAACATAATCATCAGGAATTGCTGATCTCTTTGGTCTAGTAGATCTTATTAATGTTGTACCACCATCTTCCTAAGAAGTATGTGGTTCAACTCGTTGTTCAAAAATTCTTGGCAATTCTTGAACTATCTGATCTACTGGAATGTCGTTAGTAGCTTGTGGAACTTCAAAAATTGGTTGTTCAACACCAGTTTGTACTTGAGGGGTGCTGTGAACAATAACCAATCTATCACTTGAGGTGGAAGGTTGAGATTTTGAATGATCCTTCTCAGAAACTATGTTCCTGGTTTGATCGCTCCCACTAATTAAGTCATTTTCAAGAAACTTTTCATTTCTTGATTCCACAATCCTAGTGCTACGAGATGGACGATAAAATCTGTAACCTTTAGAACTTTTAGCATATCCAATGAAATACCCACTAATGGTCCTTAGGTCCAGCTTCTTCTCTTGTGGATTATATATTCTCACTTCAGACGGGCATCCCCAAACGCGCATATGTCGCAAACTCGGTTTCCAACCTTTCCATAATTCAAATGGCGTTTTAGGAACAACCTTGGTTGGAACTCGGTTTAATATATACGCTGCCGTCTTAAGTGCTTCAGTCCACAAGGATTTAGGAATATTGGAGCTTCTAAGCATACTCCGCACCATGTCCAATAATGTTCGGTTTGTTCTTTCTGCTACACCATTCTGGTCGGGAAAACCAGGCATGGTGTATTGGGCAACAATCCCATGCTCTTGAAGAAATTTTTCGAATGGCCCAGGTGCTTGTCCATATTTTGTGTATCTACCATAATATTCTCCACCTCTATTTGATCTCACGATCTTAATTTTCTTGCCTCATTGTTTCTCTACTTCAGCCTTAAAAATCTTAAAGGCATCTAATGCTTTGCTCTTTTTATGAAGCATGTAGAGATACATATATTGTGAGTAATAATCTATAAAAGAGATGAAGTATCTCTGACCATGTGAGTCCATGTCTGGACTACATATATCAGTATGTATGATCTCTAATATGTCCGAACTCCTATTGGCACAGGTTTCTTTGACTTGTTGGTCTGCTTTCCCTTTATGCAGTCCACACAAGTCTCAAAATCAGTAAAATCCAGAGTATTAAGTACCCCTTCATTTACCAATATTTTAATTCTTTCTATGGAGATATGACCTAGTCTCTGGTGCAATAATTTAGAGGAATTTTCATTAATAACACATATTTTAGTACCAGTGTGAACATGCATTGAATAATAAGTGACATTGTTTTGTAAATTAATGTAGTAAAGACCATTAGACAAAATACCATTCCCAACACAATTAGATTTATAAAATAAACTGAAGGATGTTTCTGAAAATTTAAAGGAATATCCAAAAGGTAAAGCCTTGAAACTGAAATCAAGTTTCTAGAAAAACTTGGTACATAAGAGGTCTTTTCTAATTCTAAAACAAAGCCACTACTTAAAGTTAAATAGCATGTTCCTATAGCTTCCACATGTGAGCCCATCTTGTTTAGTGATAAGATGCTTTTCTCACTTCTCACTGGCTTCCTTAGGTTTTGCAAACCCTGCAAGGAATTCGAAATGTGAATTGTTGATCCAGAATCAATCCACCAAGTGTTAATATTGACATTAACCATATTAGATTCATAACAAACAAACGAGATTGGATTACCGTTGTCCACAAGCCATTTCTGAAATTTGGCGCATTCCTTCTTCATGTGTCCCTTCTTTTTACATAAGAAACACTTGGAATCCTTCTTGATATCAGCTTGAGGAGGTATTTTACCTTTCCATTTCCGATTGGCTTGAGATTTTCCCTTTCCTCGCGTTGCCAGCATTGCACTTTCTCCCATTTCCATCACCAGTCTCTCTTCCTCTTGAACACACATGGTCATGAGTTCATTAATTGACCATTTATCCTTATGTGTGTTGTATGAGATTTTGAAGGGTCCATATTGGTGCGGAAGGGTGTTCAGGATGTAGTGCACCAAGAAAGACTCTGATATTTCAACCTTGAGTTTCTTCAATTGAGCCACAGTGTCCCTCATTTTCATGATGTGCTTGCGCACACCTTTCACACTGGTGAGCCTTAGGGATGAGAACTTCATGATTAGGGTTATTTCTAGTGCTTTATCTGAAGTGACGAATTGATCATCAATGGCTTCAGAAAGTCTCAGACCTTTTCATGTTGTTCAACGGAACCACGAATACCAGCTGAAATTTTAGTCTTAATGAACATCATGCTTAGGTGATTAGATCTTTCCCATCGTTCATAAAGCGTGATGTCCGCTACAGTGCTGGTATTATTGAGTGCCGGTGGTTCATCTTTCCTAATAGCATAGTCTATGTCCATCCACCCCAAATGAAGGAGAACTCTCTCCTTCCAGACCTTATATTTATCTCCCTTAAGTTCAGGGATATCAGTACGAATTTCAGAGAAATTTGCAGGTTGTGCAACTGCATAAAATTAAAGATCACATGCTTATGTTAAAATTGAGGCCTAAATAAAATTTCATGTTTTACCAATGTAAATCATGCTTTAAAATTGAATCTAATGACATAAAAATTGTCTGTGGACTAAATTTTCAATTCAAGCTATTTCAGTTATTCTTTATGATAGAATTTATCAAATTATTCACTTAATTCATAATTCTAAGGGTATATTATGATTATAATTTGATATAAATTCTATCTTAGTTTTGAAATTTATGATAAAACTATTAATTCATAACTCCTGTGGGTAAGTTATGAATATTTTATCCTAATTAATTATATAAATATAACAAAAATTAATGTGGGATAAAATTTATTATATTTAGTATAATTAATTACAATTAATGTCTAAATATTCTTTACGTGATCCTAATCAATCATAATATATAATTTTATTTAATTAAATATGCTGTGGCTATTCTCCAATCAATTAAAATTATATGGATCACTAGACATTATTTCTTACATTAAAAAAAAATAAATAAATAAAAAATTAAAAAAATAAAATAAAATTAACTTGATATGAAAATAATGATAATTTGCATAAATAAAACTATAATATTCATGCATAACTTTTAACGATGGATCTCGTATACTCATCAAAAATAGCATGTTTTAATTAGAGTAGAAATAATTAATTCATGCAAAATTAAATACGAGCAAAAATTAGACATATTTCCAAATAAATGCTTTAATTCAAAAATTTCTTAAAATATGACATTTAGCCAAACATGTCTATTATCACCAAGGCAGAGATAAAAGTCACCCCGATACCAAATGTAAGATTAAATAACGATTCTTAATGTGAATAAATACTTTAAAAGAATCGAAAAATAAAAATTAATGCCCAATAAATCATACCTCCAGCCATTGATGCTACTCACACTCAGAATGTATTTTGTATGCAAAGCTTCCGGGCTGCTTCACTATATAGAAAATCTGCAAGAGGAAGATGCCTTATGCCTTACACGCCACAACTGAAACTGCTCCTTCCCCTTCTTCTCTCACTAAAATATGAAATCTTCACACAAGCAAAAATTAAAGGATACATAAAATCTGAAGGGACTTCCAAGCTCTGCTCACTCTAACTTGATGATGTAAAACTAATGGGGATTGAGTTAGTGAGCTTGGGGACCAAACATAAGTATTTATAGCCAAGCTTCCATCAAGCTTCTGTTGGCTATGTGTCAAGTGTTCCACAAATCATGGTAGAGAACTGCAGTGGGAGTAATGGACCACTTCAGAAGCTCCCAACAAGAAAATTAATTAACTGCATTTGATTTCCGTAATTAAGGAAATGACTGTAGTTGATTTCCATAAATTAAGGAAATTACTGCAGTTGGTTTCCAGAAATAATTAACTGCAGTTATTTCCAGAAATAACTGGCTGTTGGGAGAGGGAGCGTAACAGGTATAACTTCGGAAACCCTTTTGGGAGAAAGCCTAGCTAGAAGGTGAGGCTGCTATGCTCTCTTTCTCTTAATGTAAAATGGATGCAAGTACAAAGAAGTGATGATTTTGGTTCAAGGGTTGCTAAAATGCACAAATCCTATTTTTTTCTCTCTCCCTATCCACTCACAACTAATATTCTCATATATGGGAAAAAATCACTCGAAAGGAATGGTACCCCTCTTCCTCCTAGTGGCACAATTATAACATAGTTCGATAGCTTGTTAGTGGTTAAGTTTGACTCCTTAAACTCTTAATAAGTTACAATATGGAATATTATAGAGTCTTATTTATCATGAACACGTGGCTATCCCAATTTCAATGAATAATGAGTGCTGACATGACATCCTCTTACATTATGATGGTCAAAATAAGAAGGTAAACTTTTGAGTGGCATAAGTTTTGCATACAACTTCCGATTGAGGAAAGTATTGTGTCATTGGAAAGGTTTTTGTATGTAGAATATCATAAAATGGTTTTTTTTTTTTTTTCTTGAGGTGACAAAATCCCCCCCCCCCCTTCCCCTCCCAAAACAGAAATGTTATTTAATTCCTTAATCTCCTCATGAAAGGTTTCAAACCTCAATTGCCAAAGTGGGTCTCACTAGTAAAAATGGTTCTATGAGTTGATTCCTCCACCTTTTCCACTTTGAAAGCATTAATATGGATGAAAAATAATATAATTATCCAATATAGATCATGCCTTCCTATTTTAGGAAAACATTTCTCCCCAAAATCGTTTATTGAATGCAGTGAGGAAAATTTTCCTCCACTTTCTCTCAGGTGTAACATTTAGTGTATCTTATGTCAGCTATAAATGAGCATTTGGTTCCAAATCCTCTATAGAAGGTAGGAACTATTCCTTTTTTTTATCTAACATTAAAGGATCATAGAATTTTAGATTTTGTACATTTACCACTCAGTAAATGTGCTTGTATAGGAGTATATTGAGTCTATAGACATTATATCCCACCTTTTCCAATCTCTCAAAGGGACCATGTTGTAAAGCCTTTATTTTCTTACCAAGACCTTGTAGCCTATCCTTGTTCAAGTATAGCCAAACTCTATCTCCAACCTTAAAGGACTTCTTTCATCTTGTTTGGCCTTATATTTTTCCTATGACTTCTGTAGTATCTCATATACATGTATATGGATCTTGCTTATCTTCTTAGCAATTTTTTCTGCCCTTAAGGAATTTCGCATAAGATGCTCCCTCGCTCCTCAATGCTACCCATATGCAATATCTAAAGGTGAAGGTGGAAAATTTTGAAATGGAACCAAGGAATGGCACCCCATAATTTTTTATAGACGTAGTCTAGGGAGGTGGAGGAATTGCCCACCAATTTGTTTTTCAAGAAATATTGAAATAATAGTATTTAAATCATGTTTTTGATGGTGGAAATGGATTCAACACCATCAAAAACCTCTGGGGCCTCCAAAATCTTGAAGTTGGACAACTATAACTTGGATTTACAAAAATACCTACAAGATTTTATTAAAACTTTGCCGAAATTTCTATAATTCTCTAGAAAAAAAACAGGCTAGTTAGACAATAATTAAAATCATAACAACATTTAAAACTAAAACATACCCAAATTCTTATTCTTTTCCTTCACAACGTTTCACATTTGAATTTTCCAAAATTCATCAAATTGTGATTGTTAATTTTTATTTATTAAAATATTAAATCCATAATTAAACATTAAATTCACACAACTTGAGGATTCATTGCATAGATAAGATTAATAAATATCACTCCATTTTTATATTGCACTTTTCAAAAATTTCAAACGAATAGTGATTCCTTGCACACAGAAGATGAACAAATATCATTCCATTTTCATATGGTATACTTTAAAATATATATGGCCGAATTCAAATTGTTTATCAATAATAATAATAGACTCATGAAATTTTTTTTTTATATAATTTTTAAATTTTAATATGTAATATTTCATGACAATTACTTAAAGTTTTTAAATATTTCAAAAAATCTATAATTGTATTTAAAAAATGATTAGGATTTCATAAAGTTTTCTCAAAATTCAAAGTTACAGGATTGGATTGAAACCAGGATGGTTGCGTAGATCTCATCTTCTTGATTTTGGCTCCATGAATAGTTTGAAAAACTGATGTCGTATGAGGAAAATATTGTGTTTTGATCGAAATGGAAAACAGGTTCAGAACCAGATTGAACAGCAGTGTAAGATCTGAAGAAGAACCCGTTGAAGGTTGAACGAAAGGGTGACTGAACGAGTGAGAAGTGAGGACCGCAGATCAATGGTGCAGTTTAAATCGCAAATAGAGAAATTTTGCACATTGGCGGATTTATGTTTACGGTGAAGTCATCACAAGTCATTTGTTATATCTTGTGATGCGATGAAGAGTGGCCACGTGTCGGCACAACGCTCTAGCGCATATCGCATATGATACAGGATAACGTTAAGGAGGAGAGGTAAATACTTGAAATGCTGAAGTGCGATAAACCGTGGATGTTGTGATGTTGCAATTCGACATCGTCATCGCAACTTCGCATCAGTAATTTTATTATTTAGCATAGATGTTATTTGTTATATTCCGTGACGTGCGATGTCAGAAAGCTCTGAACTGCGATATAGTTTTGGGGTTGTATATTGCGATAAGTTAAGGATTGCCGACAGAGATTTGGTTAAAAATTGCTGAAGTTAAGATAAATCGACCGATGTTGAAATGATTTCGTATGTATGTGGGCCATAACCCGCCAGCGGTCCCCAGAAGACATCAACAAACCACAATCCACCATTTAACTATAGTCAGGAGCGGAGGTTCCACTAACCGTCAAGACCACTAAAGGTTGGGGGTGTGCATGTGGCCACTGCCCTAACCATAATATTTAATGCACGACTTAATAGGCAGAGTGGATAGGGGTGCACCAAATTTGGTAGTCAGCTCTAATTTAATTATAGTTAACTGGAGTTCTCCACATTTAGCGTAGTTTTCCTAGGATATATTGGGAAAAATTGTAGGAGGCTCAATTTTCGACCATTATGAGTGAATGAAGAGTCATTCTTGACTAATTGGAGCATTCTGAAGCCATTGGTACAGAGAAAAAAACCATTAGAGCATTGTAACTACATGTAATAGAAAAAATTTGAGTGTAATGAAAGATGGACAAGCCATTGGGAGCTGGACCAGCAAATGTAGCCCAAGAGGGGTGAATTGCTTCATCATGCCTACTATGTAAACTTCACGTGGTGACTTATTTATCTGTTTTACACTATTTTTCAGTGCTATTTAGGCTTATTTTATGTTTCTATTCACTATAGTTTATCGATAATTCATGAAAAAACTCCTTAATCCTTATGCAAACTAATGAACTAATTATGCACATGTTTTTAAAACTGAAAGATCCTTTGCACAACAAAACTAATATAGTCATTCAAATCAAATGGTATCAAAGCTAGAGTTTTTCTATGGCGTTGTTTAGTGAAAAGAATTGTTTAACTGTTTGCAAGTTTTTATATGCTTACAAGACTCAAGCTCAAAAGGGGAGAAGGCAAACTATTGGAAGCAGGAGGGTCTCAAAAGGAGCCAAAGAAAAGAGAGCAAGATTGCTACAATCTCCACCACCTAGTTCACCTCCTAAAGAAGCAGAAGCTCCATTAAGCATGCCTCATGAGAAAGGATAAATTCATGAAGACGTTGATCATAAGGAAGAAAAAAGAGTGTTTAGGAAATCAATTCTTGACATGACTAAGATGGTTAGAATTATTTATCAAGAAAGGAATGAGAGACTGGAAGGAGAAGGATCTAAACTCCAAAAGGAAGGATAAGGATTTTCAATAGGTCAACATGATGAAGACAAGTCAAAGAAGGGAAATGGAGGAAATGGAGGCAATGGAGAGCCACCATCTTCACCCTCATCATCATCATCATCATCATATTCGACCTCTTCTTCAGTACATTAGCCACACAAGTCCAAGAGCACTGGTAAATCTCCTTTATTAAAACTTGATGTTAAGTTTGAATTGCCAATGTTTAATGGTGAAGTAAATGCAGAAAATCTAGATAATTGGATTCAAAAATTATAGGTCTATTTAAGATACATAACCTTCAAGATGATGATACAAAAATTCAATTAGATTCTTTGAGAATGGAATATGCAACACTTGTTTGGTGGGAAGCCAAGACAAAGGAGGAAATCAAGAAACATGGTAAGATTATTCTATCATGGTCAAATTTTATTGCTACTATTAAACGAAAATTTTATCCATTAGCTCATATGAAAAAAGCCATCATGAACTGGCAGAGATTTAGGTAGTTAAAGGGAAAAAAAGTGCAAGAATACACCCAGGAATTTAGGAGAAGAGCTCTTTTATTAGGGGTGGATTTGCGGAGCCAAGACACTTTGCTAAAGTACATAGGAGGCTTACATAGCTACCTAAAACATACTATTCTCATGTTTAACCCCACTAGTCTAGATGAATTAGTTTGTGTTCAGGCCACATATCTAGAAGCTAGAGGGAAGAACATTCTTGAAGAGGGTAGGAAGAAACATTTTAAGGGTAAAGCCAAGGAGAAAAACCCAAAAGGTAAAAACAAAAAGAATGCATCTGTCAAGAAAGAGGGAGAAAAAGTGACTTGTAAACATTGTTCAAAAGAAGGCCATGATAAAACTCATTGTGGGAAATTACATCCAGAATTGAGGCCAAAGAAACCCAATAACAAAGGGAAACATAAAACTACTGCTACAACTCAACATGACTTACGGTCTGATTTAGGTGATGAGACTAAAATTATAGCCATGGGATTGAAGAACATGAAGGGAAAATAAATTGAAACTAAACCTAGTACCAGTACATCAAATTGTCACATAAACACTCCAAATTAAGAAGAAAGAATAGAACTGTTTCATGTGAGGGTCATATCCAAGCATACCAAGATTGACACATTGTTTGATAGTAGGTCACAAGAAAAATCAATCTTTGAATATTTGGTCAAAAAACTTAACCTTGATACCATACCACATCCAAAACCATATCCATTGGGTTGGATTTGTAAGGATAAAAATCTACAGGTTACAAGGAAATGTATATTGAGGTTTGCAATCAGTGCAAGCTTTGTTGACACAGTTGAATCAGATGTGGTTCTGCTTGACATAACTGGTATTGTATTAGGGAGTCCTTACTTGTATGACAGGAAAGCGACCTTCTATCACCATGAGAACAAGTATCATTTATTCAAATATGGCAAGGAGTTCATTGTTAGAGCACATCGCAAGAAGACAAATATTTCTATAGTAAATGATGGATAGGAAAAGAGGCTAGTAAATTCAAGTAAGAATTTTTCTTCTTCTTATGATTAAGCCCAAAGCTGATATTAATCATTAATATTTGAGGGATGTGATCCTAAGTTTAAATAAAAATTATATGATGTGGTTAATGGGCATCATGAGATGTTTCAGGATCTAACATGATTGCCTCCAAAAAGGGAAATTCAACATGATATTCAATTGCAGCAAGATTGTCCTCTTCCAAACATCGGTATGTATCACATGTTGATAATGGAGAATGCTAAAATAAAGAGGCAAATCAAAGAGATGTTGGATAAAGGTATCATAAGGCCAAGCACCTCCCCATGCTGTTCACCCATAGTCTTGATACCAAAGAAAGATGGGACTTGGCGCATGTGTGTAGATTTTTGAGCTTTGAACAAAAATACGGTAAAAAATCGTTACCCACTCCCAAGAATAGATGATTTGCTTGATCAGCTGAAAGAAGAAATTTTTTTCACTAAGTTAGATTTACAAAGTGGATATCATCAAGTAAGAATTGCAGAAAATGATATATGGAAAACTACATTCAAAACCAAACAAGGACTCTTTGAGGGGCTAGTTATGCCTTTTGGTTTATGTAATGCGCCAACAACTTTTATGCGGATTATGGATAATGTTTTTCGACCATTCCTTGATGAATTTGTTATTGTGTACTTAGATGACATTTTGATTTTCAGCAAAACTAGAGAAGATCATGTCTTGCATGTAAATAGAGTGCTTGATATTTTGAAGAAAGAGAAATTGTTTCTTAAGATGTCAAAATGTGAGTTTGGAAAGACTTATTTGGTCTATTTGGGATATATTCTAGGAGGAGGAGAATTGAGGATTGATCCTTCTAAAGTGGAGGCCATTGTGAATTGGCCCACACCTAAAACCGTTACCGAGGTAAGAATTTTCTTAGGTGAAACTCAATATTGGAGGAAATTTATTGCTAAATTTTCTTCCATCGCAGCTCCTATGCATGCAATGAAAAGTGTGAAGAAAGTCTCCCAATGGGGAGGCAAACAACAACAAGATTTCAAAGCTTTAAAAGAAAAGATCAGTTTAGCTCCAATCCTTGCACTACCAAATTTGAGACAACCATTCAAGATACAAACCGATGCTAGTGACAATGCCATGGGTGCAGTCCTTTTGCAGCATGGTAAGCCTATCACCTTTCATTCAGAAAATTTTAAAGGTGTTGTGACTAATTATCCTACATATGACAAAGAACTATATGCATTGGTACAAAGTGTCAAGAAGTGGAAACACTACTTGATTGGTAAAGAGACTATTGAACACATCGATCACCAACCATTACAGTACTTGCAGTCGCAAAAAAAATTGTAGCAATCAAGACATTTCAGGTGGATGATATTTCTTCAACAATTTCACTTTGTTATAAGGTACAAAAAAGGTATATTCAATAAATTTGACGATATGCTTTCGGGACCAATCATTAGTGCTTCTACTTTACTCAAAAATGATTATGTTGTACATGAGAGTTACATAGAACAATATGCACATGACGTTCATTTCAAAGATGTGTATGCTAGTTGTAGTGAAGGGAATCAAGTTGAGGAAAGAGATTATCACATGCATAAAAAATTCTTGTTTCATTTGGGAAAGATATGTATTCCACAAGGAGAGAGGCTAAGTGTCATGAGAGAAGCTCATTCTTCTTTTATTGTTGGACACTTTGGGGTAAGCAAACAATGGTGCATCTAAAAATATATTGTTATTGGCCTTGCATGATAGATAGTGTGTCACGTTTTATAAGAGGTTGTTCTATGTTTGCAACAAGTAAGCCTAGTAATAGGAAGCTTTGATTTTACATGCCACTACCAGTACCATCAAGGCCATGGGAGAGCGTCTCCATGGAATTTTTTGGAGGTCTACCTATGTCAAGAAAGCAACATGATTATCTTTTTGTAGTTGTGGATAGATTTAGTAAAATGTGTATACTTGTGCCATGTAAGAAGACCATTACTGTTCAACATACTGCTGAACTTTAATTTCAAAATGTTTGGGTTCATTTTGGATTGCCCACTTCTACTGTTAGTGACAAGGATTCCAGGTTCATTGGGAATTTTTGGTCAAATTTATGGAGAATCATGGACACAAAATTGAAAAAGAGTACCGCTTTTCATCCACAGACAGATGGACAAACTGAAGTGGTGAACATAATATTTGTGCATCTATTGAGAGGATATTGCAGTAAACAACCTAAGTTGTGGGATGAACAACTGAATTACATTCAACACGCTTATAATCGGGCAAAGCACTCTTCAACACAAACCTCACGTTTTGAAGCATGCTTTGGGTATTTTCCAAAAGCGCCATTAGACTTCATATTTGGTAAGGATGTTTCAATTGATGGCCATACTGATATTGATAAGGCTCGAAAGTTGATTGAAAAAATTCAGATGATACATCAACAAGTTCAAGAACAACTTGAGAAAATTCAAAGAAAATACAAAGAGAGGCATGACAAACTCTGGGTTGATCACAAGTTTCAAGAGGGAGATGAGGTATGGTTGCACAATAGCAAAGAAAGGATGCAAGGGGAAGGTAAAAAACTCAAACCCATTCGCTATGGTCCTTTCAAGATCATAAAAAAATTTGGTAATACTCCATTCCAACTTGATTTTCCTTCTTACATGCAAATGTATTTAGTTGTTAATGTTGAAAACTTACGCTTGTATGAGACTCCTTTGATCGATGATCAAGGAAGTGATGTTCAACTACCTTCTACTGAATATTTCTCGTCAGAATTTCTGGATGAGCTCAAATAAGATGCAATTCTTGACAGGAGGACAAGAGCATCAAAGAGGGGAAGTGTTGACTACCTTTCAGTTGGGCTCAAAGGCACTAAACCAACAAGGAAAAATGGAGGGAGATTGGAAAGGTGAGGGAGATGTACCCTCATCTACTGAATAGGTAATCAAGTATTTTTGGGTCCAAAAGCTTCCCAATAGGGGGGAATGATCAGGAGTTCATAAATTTTGCTCAAAATTCAAAGTAACAGGATTGGATTGAAACTAGGATGGTTGTGTAGACCTCGTCTTCCTGATTCTGGCATCGTGAACGGTTCAAAAAACTGATGTCGTATGAGGAAAATATTGTGTTCTGATTGAAATGGAAAACAGGTTCAGAACCAGATCGACTAGCAGTGTAAGATCCGAAGAAGAACCCGTTGAAGGTTGAACGGAAGGGCGACTGAACAAGTGAGTAGTGATGACCGCAGATCAACAATGAATTTTAAATCGCAAATAGAGCGATTTCGCACATAGATGGATTCTATGTTTACAGTTAAGTCATCGCAAGTCATATGATATATCTTGCGATGAGATGAAGAGTGGCCATGTGTCGGCACATCGCTCCAGCGCATATCGCATATGATACAGGATAATGTTAAGGAGGAGATGTAAATCCTTGAAACGTCAAAGTGTAATATACCGTGGATGTTGCGATATTGCAATGCGACATCATCATCGCAAGGTCGCATCGGTAATTTTATTATTTAGCACATATGTTATTTGTTATATTTTGTGACATGCGATGTCGGAAAGCTCTGAACTGTGATATGGTTTGGCGGTTGTATACTGCGATGAGTTAAGGATTTCCAACAGAGATTTGGTTAAAAAATGTTGAAGTTAAGATAAAGAGACCACTGTTAAAATGCTTTCATATGTATGTGGGCCATAACCCACCAGCAGTCCCTAGAAGACATCAACAAACCATAGTCCACCATTTAACTGCAGTCAGGAGCGGAGGTTCCTCTAACCTTCAAGACCACTAAAGGTTGGGAGTGCGCATGTGGCCACCACCCTAACCATAATATTTAATGTGCGGCTTGATAGGCATAGCGAATAGGGCATGCAAAATTTTGTGGTTAACCCTAATTTAACTCCAATTAGCTGGAGTTCTCCACATTTAGCGGAGTTTTCCTAAGAGATATTGGGAAAAAGTGTAGGAGGCTCAATTTTCGACCATTTTGAGTGAATGAAGAGTCATTCTTGACTAATTGGAGCATTTTGAAGCCATTGGTGCAGAGAAAACAACCATTAGAGCATTGTGACTACATGTAATAGAAAATTTTTGAGCATAATGAAATATGGACAATCCATTGGGAGCTGGACCAACAGATGTATCCCAGGAGGGGTGAACTACTTCATCATGCCTGCTGTGTAAACTTCATGTGGTGACTTATTTATCTGTTTTACACTGATTTTCAATGTTATTTAGGCTTATTTTATGCTTCTAATTCACTAAATTTTATCGATAATTCATGAAAAAACCCCTTAATCCTTATGCAAACTAATGAACCAATTATGCACATGTTTATAAAACCGAAAGACCCTTAGCACAAAAAAACTAATACAATCATTTCATATCAGTAAATAAATAAATTTTTTTTTTTAATTACAATATTCTCATAACTATTTAATTTTACCAAATAATGTAATAAGCTATATAAAATATAACATATTTTTAAAAATCAATTATAGTTATTGAAAATGTTTATGGAAATCCATTTATATTTCATACTATATGAGGGATTAATAAGACATTATTATTGTAGTTGGGTAGGATTGGATTCTCATCCCCACAATGCAGAATTACAAATAACAAAATAGCTACGATGTAGCACTTGTTTTTTGCTATGTTGTATTATATTATTTTATAGATAATATTTTAAATATCATATCTAAAATAGATAATATATAATTTAAAATTATTATAATACTACAATGGTGATAATTAATATGTGATAACACCAACTCAATAGTCTAGTGTATCGAATGAGATTATTTGAAATATATTAAAATTTTATTTCTATGTTGAAAATTATAAAAAATAAATGTTCCAAGGTCACCATAATTTTTTTTGTTCGAAGGTCAAAAATATTGACAGTGTGATAAATATTTGAAACTTAGATTTAATGATAGTATAAGTTGGAAAAATCTAAGAGAGTGAATTTCATCATGCACCCTCTTATGGTGTCAAAGGTGATAGACTCTTTCAACCTCGAATGTTTTGGGAATTGACCAATGCCAAATTTCACTATGTAACTCATGAGAATTTGTTTATTTTCTTCTTTACCCTAGCCATAATAGAAATACATTTTTTATTTTTAATATGAGGGATGATTTTTTATCCCCCAATGGTTTAGTCAAGACTAACCCTTATCCTACAAAATTATCTACTCCTTTATCCCCCAATGGTTTAGTCAAGACATCCCAGCTTGATTTGAAGGTAGTAGTTTTGGCAAGAATTGGAAGAAATTTTAAGAAACATTTTATCTTCCACGTTGTTTAACCTCTTCATGTACATAAGATACCTAGTGATCATTATGATTTCAATGGGGGAAGGCTTGCGTTGATGAGGGAGATAGCTTAAGGAATATTCCCTTTAATATTGAGATTGTAGGTTACAAATTTCTTTTGGATTTATTCTATATTCCTCTATGAATTTTTGAAGATAATACAACCTCAAACATTATATCCACATAACATCGCAAGGATGACGAAAGTTTCAAATAAGATTTTCTATCCCTTGTCCAAAAATGTTGAGATTCAACAAGATGATAAGCTTAGTGAAAAGTAAGCACCTTCACTAAGTGGGGCCTGCAGGCTATTTTTAGGTGTATGTCTATTTTTAGAAATGGTGAGAATATTCTATAAGTTGCAGGATGCTATTTGTAGATGGTTGGTCAAATGTGAAAAATAAATGGAATTATATTTTTATAATATTGGGTGAAGTCTATTTATAGATCGTCAATCTAAAATAGATGCATGTCGATTATTATTAGCCCTTAATAATAATCTGACAATAAATATCAACTTATTTTCTTGGAGCACTTTATTTCAGTGAACAGATTTGGAAAATCAGTGGGCTGAAGGAATTACGCAATTCCTAGGGTTATTGGTGGCTCATGCATGGAGGACTCAGTTAGAACTGAAGTGGCAAATTTATGATAGAGTTGGAAGAGTAGTTAATGGAGTTGTTATTTATTAACTCAGTTAAGTGAGGTTAACTCAGTTGAGCTAGTTGTATCTAGTCTAACTGAAAGATAAACTAGTGAGAATTTAGTGAATTAATTAATTAATTAATTCATAACTAGAGACTCGCTTACAACTAAACAAATACAACAGTTAACTACTTGCATGTTAGTTCCAGTGGAGACCCAGTGGAGAGATAGGTGAAAGGGTGAGATGGAATATCTGTTGTGAATATAGTGATGCATTCAGTGAATCTGACACACATTGGAGATGCCAATGAGGATTGTACAGTCAAGTCAAGGCCAATTTGAATTCATTCAGGGGTCTTCTTCAACATGGATTTCGCAGTGGAGGCAGGCTATCAGGAGGCAAGAAATTGGTGCATAGATATGCAAATTTCTGAATGACAGTGTGTATTGATTGTTGATTGTACTGAGAGCTTGATGTACTAAGATTTGTATGAGATTATTACATGATCCATTGATATACATAATATATGATAGTTGGGGTTTTTAGCTTTAAGCTTTCCCATTAAACAACTGTGTTTATGTGCGATTGATTTTCTACACGTGTTTGCAATTGGCGATTTAATTTCCGCAAAATTAACAGTGGAAGGATTCTGTATTTAACATCAGATTAATTTGTTAGATCAGGAGAATCCAGTAATACTATCAGTATTAATAAATTTCTACATGGTATCGGAGCAGTGTTAATCACTGGAGATTGCAATTGTGAAGAGGTGCTGAGTTTTGTGCTGGTGTTCGTATTTGCTGCAGAAATTTCCTGGTGCGATAGTTGAGTATTCATTGAAATGTCTTTTAATGGGTTGCGATTGGATTATTCCCTTGAGGGTAGCTCGAATTACATAGCCTAGAAGTATAGGATGGAGGCGGTGCTTGGAGATAATGGACTGAAGGAGTTCATCGATAGCGATGTTCCTAAGCCTACTTCAAGTGATGCTGCAGTACTTGATGCATGGCAAAAGAAGGTAGCGAAGACAAGAATAATTCTGTTGGAAGGTGTGAAAGACCATATTGTGTCAAGACTTCATGGGAAAGCCACTCCATTTGCAATGTGGAAGGCTTTGACAGATATTTTCCAAAGGAGCAGTGGCCATAGGAATTTGGCGCTGAAAGATAAGCTCAAAAAAATCAAAATGGAGAAGGGCAACAATATTCCAAAATATCTCACAAAGTTTTTCCAATGTAGGGATGAGATGGGGAGTGTGGGAATCACGGTTGCGAATGATGACTTGGTGAGCTTGGCTCTCCTTGGGCTTCCGAAGAGTTGGCACAGCTATGAAGACTCTGTCAATGGTTGGGAGAAACTACCGGATTGGGAGCGACTTTGGTCGGATCTTGTGTAGGAGGAGATAAGGAGGAATACCAGGGATGGCTCTTCATCGAAGAATGATGATGAAGAGAATTGCGCTTTGGCTGCCAAATCAAGGAAAGGGAAGGGGAAGAAATCCCATCCAAAATCCAAGGCTAAAGGCAAGAAGCTGGATTTGTCCAAGGTGAAGTGTTTTCAGTGTCACGAACATGGGCATCTCGCCACTAACTACCCACTGAAAAAGAAGAACAAGAAGACTGCTGGAGCTCCAGCAGGTGAGGCCTTAGCCTCACAATTTGAACTTGATTTCTCTTTGATCACATGCTTGGTTTCAAGCGCAATGGGATCAGTGTGGTATCTTGATAGTGGTGCTTCCTTCCATATGACGGGAGACAAGGAGTTGTTTAGTGACTTGGAGGAGAAGGATCTCCAAATGCATATAGAGATGGGCGGCGATGGTAGATACAGTGCGACCGACATTAGAACCATTACCTTTGAGAGGGAGTCAGGTAAACCATTTTTGTTGAAAGATGTTATGCATGTTCCAGGTCTGAAGAGGAACTTGGTCTCGGTTGCTATGTTGGAGGACAAAGGTTATGACGTTGTTTTCAGCGAGGGAAAAGCTTTCCTGTGACATAAAAAAATGGTTCAAACCAAGAGGATAAGGATTCGAGTTAAGAATCTCTACAAGCTAGAGGTAGATGGTTGTGCTGCAATGATGGGCAAAGCAGAAGAAGTGGTGAGCCAGGATGAGGGTGAATTATGGCACAGGAGATGGGCCATCTTCACCATGGTGCCTTGAAGATTTTGTAGAAGATTTCTACTGGACTTCCCAAGGGTACTCTTGCGCAGTCAGATCAGTGCAAGGGATGTACTATGGGTAAGTTTGTGAAGACCACCTTTCATGAGAAGGAGAACCGTGCTTCGGTGATCCTGGAGAGAATTCACACAGAAGTGTGTGGACCTTTCTCGGTTGCTTCAACAACAAAACATAGGTATTATGTTATATTTGTTGATGAATATTCTCGTAGATGCTGGATCTTCTTCATGAAGAAGAAGAGTGAAACATTCTCAAAGTTCTGTGAGTTTAAAGCATTGGTGGAGAAAGAGTCGAGGAAGCAAGTGAAGGCTCTACAGAGCGATAATGGTGGTGAATATATCTCGAACGAATTCAAAGACTTCTGTAGCAAAGAAGGAATTCGAAGAGAACTCATAGCGCCTCATAACCCACATCAAAATGTGATCACGAAGAGGAAGAACAGAATGATCACAGGTGCTGCATGAGCTATGCTGCATGACCAGGTCCTACCAATGCACTTGTGGGTAGAAGCATGCAACACTGCGGTTTATGTGCAAAACCATTGTCCTCATAGAGTACTTGGCATGAGTACACTTGAAGAATATTTTACTAGTAAGAAGCCTGATATTTCTCATTTGCAGATTTTTGGCTCATCTGTTTACATTCAGGTGACAAAGGATGGCATGAAGAAGCTGGAGCTGACTATAGAAGTTGGGATATTTGTGGGGTACACAGAAACACCCCATAATTATTGTGTGTATTTTCCAAATAGTTGAATGACTGTGGTGCGACGGGATATAAAATTCAATGAGGTGAAAGCCATGAAGTTGTTGCTTGAGAGGGAGCTACACTTGCATGTAGCGGAGGAGCTACTTGTTCCCAAAGATGAGCCTCTAGATTTGGATCAGCCATAGGAGGAGATTTATGGAGTGGAGGAGTTCACTCATGTAGAACCAAACATCAAAACAAGCAGAAAGCATCCATAGAAGCTGAGAGACTGAAGCTTGACGCGGCACAAAATGTAGGAGTCCCTACATCATAGCGCAGACAGAGACAATCACCTGACCGATTTACTGGATACATGGCTCTTATGAGAAAGTGTATCGTGATAGAGCCATCTTATTTTGAAGAAGCAGTGTAGGAGCCCACATGGGTAGATGCCATGGTGGAGGAGTATGACTCCATTGTCAGAAAAAATGCTTGGGAGATTGTTCCAAGGCTGGTTGGTAAATCAATGGTAGGTTCAAGATGGATCTACAAGGTAAATCAAGCTGCCGATGGGAGCTTTGAGAAGTATAAGGCAAGATTAAGGTTCTATATTTGCATATCGCAGCGTGATTGATTATGAAGAAACCCTGCACCGTTGCACCGTATTCTTCCACAAGGACCATCCTTACTCTAGGCAAGAGCAGTTGGCACATTCATCAGATGGATGTGAAGACTGTGTTCCTTAATGGGATCATTGAGGAAGAAGTGTACATTGAGCAACCTGAAGGATTTGAGATCTTCAGCAGCGAGTCGCATGTGTGTAGACTCAAAAGAGCATTGTATGGGTTGACGCAAGCACCTCGTGCTTGGTACACATGGATCAACAACTATTTCACTGGACTTGGCTTCACCAATAGTGAGGAGGATGCAAACTTGTACCAAATTGTGGTGGAGGGTAAGCTTTTAATCATTGTTCTTTATGTTGATGATTTAATACTAACAGGTGATGAGCAGTTGATAAACTCATGCAAGGCAGATCTTGCAAAGGAGTTTAAGATGAAGGATTTGGGCCTCCTTCATTATTTCCTTGGATTGGAAATATGGCAGCGAGAAGGTGAACTGTTTTTGTCTCAAGGCAAGTATGCTTGGGAGATACTTGGTAAGTTTCACATGGATGACTACAAGCCCATGGATACTGCTCTTCGAGGAAATTGGAGGAAAGAGGATGCTGCATCGGTAGAGGTAGTGGATGCCACTGTTTATCGACAGTTGGTGGGTTCACTCATGTATTTCGTTAATACAAGACCAGACATATGTTATGCAATGAACTAGCTTAGTCAAGCGACGGTTAAGCCTACCAAGCTCTCTTGGAAGGCAGACAAGCATGTCCTGAGATATCTCAGGGGCACATCTAAGTCTAGTTTATGCCACAAATAGACGGATGAGGTGAAGTTGCATGGCTTCACGGATGCAGATTGGGCAGGCAGCCCAACGGATAGAAAGAGCACATCAGGAGGGGTTTTCAATATCAGATCTACAACAGTTTCTTGGTACAGAAGGAAACAAGGATCCATGGCACTCAGTTCAGCGGAAGTAGAATACATAGCAGCAAGTCAAGCTACATGTGAGGCTATCTAGATGAGGAAGATCCTGGTCAGTTTGTTCGGTTCTCATTTAGATTCTATAGTAATACATTGTGATAATCAAAGTTGCATTAAACTCTTGATTAATATTGTGTTTCATGATAGATCTAAACATATGGTATCATCATATCAGAGATTGTGTGCAGCAGAAGATCATGTTGCTTCAGTACATTCCTACGGAAGATCAGGATGCATATCTTCTGACGAAGGTGCTCAGCAGGAGAAATTCAAATACCATAGAGGCAGGATCGGGGTGAAGGATAATCCCTATCTTGTTGAGAGGGAGTGTTGAGATTCAAAAAGATGATGAGCTTAGTGAAAAGTAAGCACCTTCACTAAGTGGGGCCCGCAGGCTATTTTTAGGTGTATGTCTATTTTTAGACATGGTGAGCATATTCTATAAGTTGCAGGATGCTATTTGTAGATGGTTCAAATGTGAAAAAATAGATGGAATTCTAGTTTTATAATATTGGGTGAAGTCTATTTATAGATCGTTAATCTAAAATAGATGCATGTCGATTATTATTAGCCCTTAATAATAATCCGACAATAAATATCAACTTATTCTCTTGGAGCACTTTATTTTAGTGAACAGATTTGGAAAATCAATGGGTCGAAGTGACCACAATTCCTAGGGTTATTGGTGGCTCATGCATGGAGGACTCGCTAGAAACCTAAGTGGCAAAGGACAAAGAATGGAAGAGTAGTGTTAGAAATACATATTATTAGAGCAATGTAAATAATAAAATATATGAAAATACAAGCACACAAACACATAAAACCAGAGAGTATTACGTATATATTTGTTCACTCAGCTTAATAATATCCACCTAACAAATCCTACTCCTTCCTTTCTATTATCCAAACAAAAATGAAGACAAACCTACACAGCAGATCCGTAATATCCCCTCTCGTTCCCCCCCCCCGCCCCCTTCTATTTTCGTCCCGGACACACATACACAACATAGCCGCAATACAATGCCCTGATAAAAACGAGGGGTTGCCTTCTAGGGCAAAAAGCCTAATCTAAACATAACTTCTACCGTCAGATAATTTGCCTAATGAACACCCCAGATTAACTAGAAATTACTATACTTTTACAAGGCAATTTCTGCCCCCCCTGGACCCCCCACGGCAGCGATTAATTACGGGCGGCGTTGCCGCCCCTTTTAAGGTACAGGGGTCCAATGCTGTGATACAAAGTAAACAAGATAATCATGCTCCACACCCAACAATCTCCCACTTGGAGACTGATTGTAGCAACTCCACTGCTGCTTCATTTGATGGACAATGACTCCTCTTTGGACCTGGCTATTCCTCATCTTCATCGTCATCCTTGAAGACCAATTGAAACTAAGCATGTTCTCAATTTCTCCCTGGTTACAACTTTTGTTAGCATATCTGCAGGATTCTAGCTAGTGTGTATCTTTTCCAGCTTCAACTCTTCATCTTCTAATACTGACCGTATGAAATGGTACTTGAGATGTATGTGTTTAGTCCTGGAATGAAATGCTGAGTTCTTTGCAAGATGAATGGCACTTTGGCTATCACTGTATAAAGTGCCCATATCATGCTTCTTACCCAATTCATCCATAAACCTTTGTAACCAAATCATTTCTTTACTAGCCTCTGTAGCAGCAACATACTCGGCTTCTGTTGTTGAAAGTGCAACAACACTTTGGATTTTTGAAACCCAACTGACAGTTGTTCCACCTACAGTAAATACATATCCTGTAGTGCTCCTCCTGTTATCTCTGTCACCTGCCATATCCGCATCAACATATCCCTGTAGAGCAATGTTTGAACCACCAAAGCATAATGCTTGATTTGTGGTACCTCTCAAATATCTGAGAATCCATTTTACTGCCATCCAATGCTCTTTTCCTGGATTATTCATGTACCTGCTTACAACTCCCACTGCATGTGCAATATCAGGCCTTGTGCAGACCATTGCATACATTAAGCTTCCAACTGTTGATGCATATGGAACTTTAGACATATAATCCATGTATTCTTGGGTCTTTGGGCACATCTCCTTACTAAGTTTGAAATGGCTAGCAAAAGGTGTACTAACTGGTTTTGCATTCTGCACATTAAATATTTTCAACACCTTTTCTATGTACTCATTATGAGACAGTGTTAATTTCCGATTTTTCCTGTCTCTAGTTATCCTCATACCAAGGATTTGTTTTGCAGCTCCTAAATCCTTCATTGCAAATGAATTTGCCAATTTTCTTTTGAGCACATTTATTTCCTGCATGTTAGACCCTGCAACAAGCATGTCATCTACATACAATAACAGTATAATATAGCTGCCATCATTTTGCCTTTTCAGATAAACATAATGATCAGAGTGACATCTAGTATAACCTTGTTCAGACATAAACTTGTCAAATTTTAGATACCACTACCTTGGAGCCTGTTTTAAGCCATACAAGCTCTTCTTTAACCTGCACACCAATTTTTCTTTCCCTTTTACCTCATATCCTTCTGGTTGCTGCATGTATATATCTTCCTCCAAATCTCCATGGAGAAATGTTGTCTTTACATCTAACTGCTCAAGATGTAAATCTTCCGCTGCTACAAGACTTAAAATAGTTCTGATTGAATTCATTTTAACAACAGGAGAAAATATTTCATCAAAATCAATACCTTTCTTCTATGCAAACCCCTTCACCACAAGTCTAGCTTTGTACCTTTGTTTTCCTCCATCTTCTTCCTTCATCCTGTAAACCCATTTATTCTGCAATGTAGTTTTACCTGTAGGCAACTTGACTAAGTCCCAAGTCTGATTATGCATTAAGGAGTCCATCTCTTCTTCCATGGCTAGCTCCCACTTCTTCCTGCTTTCAACCTGCATTGCTTCTTCATAACATTCAGGTTCACCAGAATCAGTCAACAATAAATAATATAATGAAGGAGAGTATCGTTCAGGGGGTCTACTTATCCCGGTAGATCTTCTAACACCACTTTCAGGTGTTTGAGGTGCCTGTTGCTGTTGTGGTGGTTGCTGCTGCTGTGGTTGTTGATTATTATCATTTTCAGGCACCTTTACTTTTTCAGTTATCTCATCAAGAACCGCGTATTCCTTGCTTTCTTTTTCCTGTTTCTTTTCCTGCAACTGATTCTTATACAAGAACTTTTCATTGAATATTACATCTCTTCTCCTAATGATTTTGTGATTTTCATAATCATATAAGCGATAACCAAAATCATTAGCACCATATCCAATAAAGGTACATTTCTTTGATTTTGCCTCAAGCTTTGTTCCGTTTTCTTTATTAATATGGACAAAGGCCTCACAACCAAAAGGCTTTAAAAAAGAGTAGTTTACCTTTTTACCTGTCCATGCTTCCTCTGGAATACCACCATCCAAGGAACTTGAAGGCCCTCTGTTTATTAGATAAACAGCAGTATCTACAGCATCTGCCCAAAATTGTAAAGGCAATCCCGCATGCAATCTCATGCACCTTGCACGCTCCATGATTGTTCTGTTCATCCTTTCTGACACACCATTTTCTTGTGGTGTTCTTGGAACTGTCTTCTCTCTACAAATTCCATGCTTTGAACAGTACCTATCAAACTCTTTGCTGCAATATTCACCTCCATTGTCCGATCTGAGACACTTCAACTTCTTTCCTGTCTCAATCTCAACCAAAGCTTTCCATTTCTTGAAAGTATCAAATACATCAGATTTATTCTGAATACAATAAAACCATGTTTTTCTAGTTGCATCATCAATAAAAGTAACATAATAACGAGAGCCACCGAGAGATGATACCTGAGCAGGTCCCCATACATCTGTATGCACAAGCTCCAATTTTCCGCTCTTCTTTTCTTTCCCAACTCTGAGAAATCTGACTCTCTTCTGTTTTCCATAAATGCAATTCTCACAGAAATCCAAATCAACATTCTTCAAACCTGGCAACAAATTTCTTGAGTGAAGAATCTTCATTCCCTTCTCACTCATGTGTCTGAGCCTATGATGCCATAATGCTACATCTACTCCTTTGGAAGTTAAAGCATTAACAGAGTTAGAAATACCATTGCATAAATACAATGTACCAACCTTTTCACCTTTTTCTATTACCAGCGCTCCTTTGGTGACCTTCCAAGTTTTTGTTAGGTCCCTATATTACTAGTATAGTCCCTTATTATTGTTAGTGTAACCCCCTTATTGTTATTATTGTACCCTTGTAACCCCTATTTTGTTATTATTGTGCCCTTAAATTATTATTGTTAGGTCGGCTAGGATTACATTGTGGCCCACTAGGATTACATTATGGCCACATGGACTCCTATATATAGAAAGGAGGTTTTGTAAATTGTATCATCCAAGAATTGTTCATTTATATAATGTATTGGAGGTTTCCCCCTCGAAGTGGCTTATTTCTAAAGCGTTGATATCTTTTTTCTTCTATTTTTGGAGCTGGTTACACAACAGTTTTATCTGTGAAAGTTGTTACACAACCTTCACTGCCTAACTGCCCTGTTGAAATCAGATTTTTCTTCAGATCTGGAACATGCCTTACCTCCTTTAGTAGCCATTGGTTTCCATTCTGTTGTTTTACAAGAACTTTACCCATTCCAACAATTTTACATGGTTTATCATCACCCAAACAAACTTGTCCAAAATCTCCTTGAACATAGTCATGAAAATATTTCTTATCAGGTGTGGCATGGAATGAAGCCCCTGAATCTACAACCCAAGAATCAGTAATATTTTCAAAAGAAAGAATCAAAGCATCTTGTAACACATCACCTGTCACATTTGATTCATGATTGTTTTCTTGCTGTGTGTCTCCTTCTTTTCCCTTCCGAGATCTACAGTCTTTCTTTAGGTGTCCTTTCTTTCCGCAATTCCAGCACACTATCCCCGATCTAGACTTGGATATGCCCTTCCTTGATTTACTGCGATATCTCGAGCTCTTTCCTCTTTCCATTCTTCTTCCCCTAGACTCTGCACTCAAAGCATTACCTGATGTCTCACCGGAGCTTTTTCGTTGCATTTCCTCGCTAAGGATAGCACCAACAACATCATCAAACTTTAAAGTACTAGATCCAGAGACAGAGTTACTAATGGCCATAACTAAACCATTCCAGCTTTCTGGTAATGAGCATAAGAATAACAGAGCTCTAACTTCATCATCAAAGTTTACCCCTACAGAACTTAACTGACTGGTAACTGTATTAAATTCATTTAAATGGTCTGCAACAGATCCACCTTCTGACATATTCATATTGAATAGTCGTTTCATAAGAAATACCTTGTTTGAGGCCGAGGGTTTTTCATATAGTTTCGTCAACGTCTGCATCAAACCCTCTGTTGTTGTTTCCTTCGAAATATTGAAGGCGACTGACGCCGCAAGACACAACCGTACTGTTCCAAGTGCCTTTCTATCGATAATGTTCCATTCCGCGTCTGTCATGGCTGCCGGCTTCTTTTTTTTTCCGCTCAATGGTAGGTATAGATCTTTCTGATACAGATAATATTCCATCTGCATCTTCCATAGCGGGAAGTTTTGGCCATTAAATTTCTCGACCCTAAACTTACCATCGTCCGCCATTGCTCCCACTCAAACCAGGAACCCTTATTTCCTGCAAGTTTATCAGCCAAATATACCTTCGGCTCTGATACTAGTTGATAGAAAATTATATATTATGTAGCAATGCAACACATAAAATATGCGGAAAATACAAGCACACAAAACACATAAAACTAGAGAGACACAGATATACGTGGTTCACCCAGTTTGGGCTACGTCCACCCCGAACAGCCTGTCCTTCCTTTCTATTATCCATCAAAAATGAAGAGACAAAACCTACAGCAGATCCGCTATAATATCCTCTGTTCTCTCTCACAGTCTCCCTCTCTGTTTCTCGCTCCGAGAATACACATACAATTGCACAGCCGCAATACAATGCCCTCATAAAAATGAGGGGTTGCCTTCTAGGGCAAAAAACCCTAATCTAAACATAACTTCTACCATCAGATCATTTGCCTAATGAACGGCCCAGATTGACTAGAAATTACTATACTTTTACAAGGAAATTTTACATATGTTTTTAGCTTCGGGGGCGTTGCCCCCAAACCCCCACTAGGGGGGGGGCTCCGAAAAGTGCTGCCGCCCCCCCTTGGACCCCCCACGGCATCGATTAATTACGGGAAGCATTGCCACCCCTTTTAAGGTACAGGGGTCCAATGCTGTGATACAAAGTAAACAAGATAATCAGGCTCCACACCCAACAAGTAGTTAATGGAGTTGTTATTTAGTTTAACTCAGTTAAGTGAGTTAAACTCAGTTGAGCTAGTTGTATCTAGTCTAACTAAAAGATACACTAGTGAGAGTTTAGTGAACTAATTAATTAATTAATTCATAACTAGAGACTCACTTACAACTAAACAAATGCAACAGTTAACTACTTGCATGTCAGTTCTAGTGGAGACCTAATGGAGAGATAGGTGAAAGGGTGAGATGGACTATCTGTTGTGACTATAGTGATGCATTTAATGCATCTGAAACACATTGGAGATTCCAATGAGGATTGCACAGTCAAGGCAAGGCCAATTCGAATTCATTCAAGGGTCTTCTCTAGCAGGGATTGCACAGTGGAGGTAGGCTGTCAGGAGGCAAGAAATTGATGCATAGATATGCAAATTTCTGCATGATAGTGTGTAATGATTGTTGATTGTACTGAGGGCTTGATGTACTAAGCTTTGTATGAGATTATTACATGATCCATTGATATACATAATACATGATAGTTTGGGTCTTTAGCTTTGAGCTTTCCCGTTAAACAACTGTACTTATGTGCGATTGATTTTCTTCACATGTGTTTGCAATTGGCGATTTAATTTCTGCAAAATTAACAGTGAAAGGATTATGTATTTAACATAAGATTAATTTTTTAGATCAGGAGAATCCGGTAATACTATCAGTATTAATAAATTCTACAAAAAATTTCGACTTACAATTGTTTCAAGCCTATAATTAGCTTTCTATCCCTCATTCATCTTGTGATGGATAATAATTGATATATATTTGTACGAAGGAACTTCTTCCAAGTAAATTTTTTCATTTATAAAACTATGATAAGTGATCCTTTTGAATTTTATTATCATAACTTTCGTTTTATCAATATTTATGGTCATATCCATCTTGTCACAAAAACCTAGGAGGATTCTTAGTTCTTTGTCAAAATTGTAAGTACTCCTTGCCAAGAGAACAATATCATCAACATCAAATAAAAATTACTCAGCAATAAGCATGGGACAAACATAGCTTGCATCTTGCAAATACTCTTCTATCTTATAAATATATATACCAAAAAAAATAATGAAACATGGACACTTCAACTTACCTTCTATATTACAATTAATTTGACAAACCTTCATAATTTGTTTTTGGTCATACTAAAGAAACCTTATCAACCTATCACCCTAACCATATCGACATATTAACATATATGGGCTTGGTATGGGGTTTTTTTTGTTTGAGTGCACTTGATAAACGTATTTTTTTTATAGATTTAAAAATTTTAAAAACAAAGGAAAATAAAATGATCGTATAAACAAACCAAAAAATGAGAAGGTTATTCAAGATTCTTAAAATTCATATAAAATGGAATGTTTGATGAAGTTCACTTGAGGGAACTCTAAAAGCACATGCCACAACAAATAAGGTCGTCAAAGCACAACACACAACAAAGAAGTTCACCGCAGTTAGGTTGAGTGATAGGAACTAATAATGTTTATGTAATTCACCTTTAATAGGTTGAGTGATCGGAATCAACAATGTTCATATCATTCAATTCAATTTCAATATTTAACAATGTTTGTGTTATTGAATATGAATTTAATTTTGATGCATGATTTCAGACATTGTATGTAAAAACCTAGTTGTATCAAACATTATTCCCATTATTACTTGATGTTATGTTAATATTATTTTTAACATCAGAAAACTGTACACTACAAGAGACATTAGAAAATGTCTAGAAAAAGGTACAAAAGAAGATTTTCCAGCAGAGAACATCATGGAAGGATAAAAAATTGAAATTTTGCTAAGGCTATGTGAGAAATATTTGACCGTGCACCAGCAACAAAGTAAGTTTATGCGGACCACGCGCCTTTTCCTTCGAAAGTCGTGCGGTCTTGGGAAGGGCGAAATGTCATTTTCTAGGACCACTTCCCACACTTGGGGAGTTGATTCTTTGTCATGGACAGTCAAGGATAGTTGACTGGAGGTCGCCCTGAAGATATGGATGCCTCAAAGGAATCCTCTTGTCCTACTCTTGGGTCACTATCACTCTTGGGCCAAGGGAGGGAAGATGAGTTCAAAAAATTTCTATATAAACAGGCCATGGGAAGAGAAAAACATGAGGCATTGTTATGTTGGCCAAATTGCTACCAAATCAACACCACATTTCACTATTGAATCAAGGGTAGTGAGAGCACTAGCATGTTGGCCATATTTATTCTAAGCAATCCAACATCTTAGTGAGAGAAGAAGACTCCACCATTGGAGAGTCTTCAAACTTCTTGGAGAGAGAGGAGAAGCTTGCAAAGAGACCAAGAAAAAGGGACCTCCTTGCTGAGGATATTCGAGATCCATAGTTCAAAGGATTCTCTTCAAGTGTTTTAGCATTCTATTGTATTCTTCTACCATCAACAATCAATAAAGGGAGTCTTTCTCCATTGATATATTGACATGTTTGCTCCATTGAGTATTTTGTTTTATTTCTATCTTTTGTTTAGGCTTATGTTTCTACATGCATTACATCCAGTACTAATTGGGATTTTCTTTGTTAAATTCTATAAGTAACAACACCAACTATCTTTGTGATCCTTTGCAGGGAACAACCAATTGTTAAGGAGTTGTTATTTGGTACTCCATTTCCACAAAAACACTAACAGAGATTTGGCGACTCCATTGGTTTCTTTTCTTTGTTCCAACAGTTGTTTTGCAGGGCATCTTCTCTGCATAACTAGATACAAGGTGCTCAGGACCTCTCTGGGAATATTTTCAGGACATTTTGGACCTGTTTTGAGCTTCAGAAAGCAAAAATTTACTATATGTTCTCGATCGCATGCTTTTTTCTTTGAAAAACGTGTCACTCTACGTTTGTATTGGGAAAATACACGCGGTGTTCCAAAAAGCCAAAATAACCTTGTATTTTCAACTTTTTCAGGTGATTGGTAGCCTTCAGTGAATTTCATTCACCTCTGCACCGTGTTATTCTGTTTTTTAGTTTACCTAGTTGATGGGCTAACCATAATTAGGTTTATATATATATATATATATATATTTGCAAAAAACACATATAACTTAATTAGGGAGAAGAGTAAGTGGCCAAATTCCACACATATTTTTCAAACTATTTTGTTGAAGTTTATACACAACACATAATTGAACTAGTAAAGGAGTAACTGGCCCATCATCCACAAATATTGCTACTAAACAAGCTATTTTTCGTTTTTTTTTTCATTAGTTTTGGGACTAGGGTCATATGTTAGTAAAGAAAGCAAGTAATTTATGCTTCCCTTGCACCTCTAGGTGAACCTGGGCTTGCATATGAATGCTTTCTCAAATCATTTGAATTCCCCATCTCCCTTTAGTTCCACATAGTTTAATTAGGATAATTGCAAGCGACCTATTATCTGCAAATCATTTCTATTTCATGCAAAGAACACTCAAAACACTTAGTGTAATTAGAGGGATATAGTAAAGGATCATCGCATATCTGCATCTTATAACACTTTTGTATGTTCACTTTGCCACACACTAAGAATTTGTAAGATTTTCATAAGAAGGCATCCGATATTCAGAGATTTTTATGCTTAACTTACCTTTTCTTAACCATTCACACCCTAAAGAAAAGTTAAGGTAGTTAAAAGCAAGCATAACTTGAACCAACTAATTCTCCCCACAGGGGTCATAAAAGAAGTAACAATTTAGGTAAAAACCAGTGGGGGTATGCATCCCATAAGCCGTCATGGTCATTTTACATCTATGAAACATAGAAGTTGACTTCTAGGGTGCTTAAAAATCCTTCAATCATCCCATGGAAAATATTACCCGAGCATAATAGAGACATGATTCAGAGGGGGTTCGGCTTAGGTCCAGTGTGTGCGGTACTCTTTAGGGCTACCTGACCCATCTAGTGCTCGGTTCTGGTAATTGACTACCAAGAAGCTAAAGACTCAAATGCTCACGTCGGATGAAGTTACTTTAGTGACCAAAATCTAGGGCATCCTCTCCCTATAGGTGATGGTGCGGGCAACACTTGATCCTCATTTCCATTACCTTGGTTGATTCTTCGGTTTCTGGAAGGCATCGCCAGTTCTTTCGAGACGTTGGCCCCAGCAATCATTAGAAGATATCTTTGCAAGGCCCGAATACTTTGTGAGTGGTAAGGATGATCAGGTCGACATAGGATTTTCATCATACACAAACAAACAAACAAAAACCATTTTTTTCTTGATTGATCACATAGCTTAACCTAAAGGAAAATTATATATCCATTTTTTATTTGTTTTATGTATGTGATTATATTGCATTGATAGTGATATTCTTCCCTCAAAATTTAAAAATTAAGTCACACTAACCGACACCATAGGGGGCCCCACGTCACCCCTTTGATCTAGGTGTTTCTTAAACCTACCCCCATTACTAGGAGGTGTGCCAGGGCTCCCTCCATTTAGGCGAAGAGGACATTAAAAAACCACCATTATAAAATCTTCCTTTATTGGGGAAACTTTGCTCGAGACCCCTCCCCAACAAAATACACCTTTCATGACCCCCCAATGGTCACCAATCACTACCCCTTTAGGGAACCCTCACACCACTCCTCTGGATAGCCCCAAGATCACCCACCAGGGTAGTCTTTCTCCAACCTCCCCTTAGAGGACCCCTTTGCATACAACTGTCCAAAATCATTTCGAGATGGTGGATAAATCACAAATACCTTTCTTAGTATATTAAATATAACAAATCTAATTAAGCTAAAAAATGACCCAATTACATACGACCTTAATTGGAAAACCATGCCCACCAAGCTACCTTCATACATTCCAAAATTCAAAAGAAATCAAGGTGAAGACCCACAAATCCATGTCATGAGTTTTCACCTGTGGTGTTTGTCAAATATTATAATTGATGATACCATTCGATAGTGACTATTTCAACTCACCCTTACAAGGCCTGCATCAAAATGGTAAGTTGACCATCATGATGTGTCACATGGAAAATTTAACTCCCTAGCTACTGCATTCCTTACATTCTTACAACTCTCTATTCGGTATGAATCATGACTAGAACTCCTCACCCATATCCATGAATGGAAAAAACATCGTAAATTTGTGCAAAGCACAGTTTGATGGTCGATTTCTCTTGGACTTATTTTTAATATACATCACATCGGAATTATCAAAATATTTGGAAAATCCACCCCCCCGCAATGAGGAAGAATCCATTAATAAAGCCCAACAACTAGAAATCATATACACCTAGTCTAGATACATCTATCATGTTCTTCCAGATGCCCCATGCCTGCAAACCTATAAAGAAATACTAGACACATCCAATAATGTTGATGGATTGATAGGGTCCTTAACCCAAACTCAACCCAACGACAGTTACCAATATCCTACGTATTCGTTTGCTAGTCAAACATTCGATACTACTCAGAATGTATCACACCCAGGATACTACCCTAGTCAGCCTGCACAATTGAAAAATGCGACTAATAGGTTTAACCAATATCATCTCCCACAATGAGGACCATACCCTCCCCTCGAGGGAAATAAATACTCATCTAGTAGTACCTATATAAGAGAATCATCCCATAATGTGTACGCCAATCAGGGACAAGGAAACCAATACTCTCCTTTCCCCACACAACAAAAAAATATACCACCAACACAAAATAACCCATGGGTTAATTTAGTGCAACCCTCCCAAGCTCAACAACAACCATCCTATGACCAGGAGAGTATTAACAATCCTCTAAATGTTGCTAATAAAAATCCAAAGAGAAAACCAAAGGGAGATCCTAGACTAGGGGGCAACAATCAGCAATGCCCCCTGTGAACATAGGTTGGGGGCAACCCCAACCGAAATCAAAACCAATAACCAACCAAAAATAACTCTCAAAGGAAAAACCAGATGGCCAGTTTAAGGACCAATCATTCTTGTGCCATATGTGGGGAGTATGGTCATTACACTCACCACTGCCCTGAGCTCCCTGAGTTAAAAGGACTCCGAGGAAATAGGGGGCAAGGGGGACAAAACCAACAACCTACGGTAGTGTAGGAACCTTTCCCCCATCAAGGAGTGGTTAATAATCAACAACATCAACCACCCCAACAAAACAATTATGACAGGAAAATTAATAACAATTCTCATCGGGATATCTACATGGTAGGAGAAGACATTATCCTGCAAATGTGAAATAGAAATTATGAAGCTCCCCCAGACACCAACCCATCTGCCTAAAGCACAAACGTACCCATAGCACCATTGACCATTCCTAGGGTACCCATAGAACCTAGGCCAAAAATGGTAAAAGTTCCCTTGGTCGCTAAAACGACCACACCAGTAGTAGTATCTTCAACGCCTCAGACCCACCCAATATACACTTTTTCAACCTTGCTTGGTTCTATGACATCAACCATCGAATCATATTATTATTTTTTGACAAGCACTGCTAGGCCTGAATTCCCTCCTCGTGACCTCGCATAATCAATTTCCCCCTTAGATAATATTTTTTCACTCCGACGAAGATATTCTGGAGGCCATGATGAAAACTGAATGTCCATGGTATGCCATGCATCATCGCTCATTTTTTATACTAGAAAAAGCATTCGTTCCTAGCAGAAAACCAAACCATGATATCTACGTCATTGAAACTAAAAATTTCCTACCATCAGGAGAAGTAGATTGGTTCAAAAATCCTATCCCAACGCCTGAAGTGTTTGAGGAAGGTAACATGTCAAATATATCACCTACCATTAAGTTTGACATTTCAATCAAACCTGGCACTGCTGAAGACATCTCGTTGGGGGAAACATGCTCCCCACAAGAGGTAACTTCCTACAAAGCTCTATCTCCAAAATATAGGGAAATTTCCGCGTGTCCATATTCTGAGATGCCTGGTATTAGCCCTTCGATTGTGGAGCACGAAACTAACATGTGGCATGATTCTTACCCAGTTAGGAAAAAGAAACATCAACTTCAATCATTCAGAGAAGCCATCGAGTGTGTCTTCCTATGTTTTTGGTACATCTTTCTTTTGAGTTTGCGTATTTTGATAGATGGATGTTTTCACTTGGGTTATTGGATTTTGAAGTTGCAGGATATCAACACCTTCACATCAAGCTCATTCCCTCGATGGAAATCGTTAATAAAGGTATCATCCTCCACACAACGTGATAGCCTTCCTCCAATGCCTTGAATATCGTGCCATCACGTATTTGAAATTGACCATAGGGGTCTCCTTCTTGACCACGCTTACGATCACCTTCTATCTGCACATGGTAAGCATCCACGTCGGTCGATAGAGCCCCACCTGCATAGATCACCCTAGTTCATACTCCCCTTCACACTATTGGTATCCATGTTCATCCCCCCAGCCTCGAGAGTTAGTTTACACACATGTTTCAAAGATAAAATGAATACTTCTCGTCTTTGCACCTTTATTTCCTCCCCTGCTCTCGGGTTTCCATCCCCGATCATAGACAGATTTAAATGCATGCACCACCGCATGCTACAATTGGCCTACCATCCACCCATATTAACATAGCCCATTTGTGTTACTTCATCTACATCATCACCCGTGCATCGCGACCAACCAATGGGGCCCCCACCCTCAACAAACAAATATTTTCCTCGCATCATCACACGGGAACATACATGTTAATGGGGCACCCATCTCTGTGTTTGTACATCCAAACCACTTTTACATTCTTTGGCAAGTGTACAAAGACTTCTTAGGATAAATACTTCCACCCATATTTTTACGTTTCATACCTGGCGGTAGTTATTAGTCACCCTTGGTCGAAACTTTCATATTATTTACCAAATCCTAATCACGCCAGCTAGAGCATACTTACACCTACCCTGGATGTCCTACCGACTCCAGGGCTACCCCCTATCAGAAATTGTTTTAACTACCACCACTTGCATTCATAGTTCCGACCTAGGGTCAATTGTCCATAACTTTCATTTATATCCAACTCTCTTCATCATGCCTTGTTAACCCACCACATTACACTATGCTTCACCAAAAACTGTGGTTCCTTGTATCAACACTTGTTTGGACAATTGATGATTCTTTCATGTCGATTTCACCAAAAATATTCCAGAATTTAGGTAGTACCTTCGATGGTTTCCCCCCAATTAGGGAACATCCTCGGATTATACAATGAGAATCAACATTTCCAATTGATGTCATTGATCCCCTTGACATTCGACATCCACACCAGTTCTCATGTCAAGGTGGTATCGTAGTTCATAACCATTGCACTATGCTGTTTGGTTGAAGACTCGTGTATTGATAGGCATCTATTTCAACAATTCTCAAACCACAATGCATGGGAGGTTCCCAAAAGTCGAAGACCCAAGCATATATTGAGCACCTCATCAAAAAGTGATTCACCCAGACAATGCATGTGAGTACCAAATTCAACCTTATTGTTCAAAGTAAAAGCGCCCTTGAGGGCGTCAACAACTGTCATCACCAACCAACAACAAGTCACTTACCACAATGTGACTTAACATAACCAATATTTTTCAGATTGTATTAACTAGTCACCATAACGATCATGTGACATGCCCGCCTCGTAGAAAAACTTCTTATTTTATCACTTAAGGTTTCCTACAGAGCATGGTCACTCTTTCTCTTCAATCAAAGAGTTCCCCTACTCACCTCCGCAACAAGTTACTCTCTCTCTCTCTCTTAAATTTTTTATGCAGACTCTCAATTAGAATATAAAAAATGATGTATTTTGGCTATACACTTGCTCCTAGACCTCATACATCAGGGGGGAACTGTTAACACCAGAAAATTGTACACTACAATAGACATTAGAAAATGTCCAACAAAAGGTACAAATGAATATTTTCTAGTAGATAACATCATGGAATGATGAAAATTTAAATTTTTCCTAAGGTTATGTGAGAAATATTTGACTGTGCACCAGCAACAAAGTAAGTTTGCGTGGATTGTGTGAATTTTCCTTCGAAAGTTGTGCGGTCCTCAGAAGGGCGAAATGTCATTTTCTGGGACCACTTCCCACACTTGGGGAGTTGATTCTATATCATAGCCAGTCATGGACAACTGACTTGAGGTCACTCTGAAGATATGAAACCCTCAAAGGATTCCTCTTGTACTACTCTTAGGTTGGCCAAGGGATGGAAGATGAGGTCAAAACATTTCTATATAAACAAGCCATGGGAAGAGAAAAACATGAGACATTGTTATGTTGGACAAATTTCTACTAGAGAAACACCACATTTCACTGTTCAAGCAAGGGAAGTGAGAGCACTAACATGTTTTCCATATTGATTCTAAGCAATCCAACATCGTAGTGAGATAAGAGGAGTCCACCATTGGAGAGTCTTCACACTGTCTTTTGAGAGAGGAGAAGCTTTCAAATAGGCCAAGGAAATGGACCTCCTTGCTTTGGATATTTGAGCTTCATAGCTCAAAGAATTCTCTTCAAGTGTTTTATCATTCTATTGTATTCTTATACCACCAACAATCAATAAAGGGAGTCCTTCTCCATTGATATATTGACATATTTTCTCCATTGAGTATTTTGTTTTCTTTGTCTATTTTCTTTAGGCTTATGTTTCTACATGCATTATGTCCAGTACTATCATGCTTTTCTTTGTTAAAGTCTGTCAGTAACAACATCAACTATCTTTGTGATCCTTTGTAGGGAACAACCAACTGTTAAGGAGGTGTTATTTGGTACTCCATTGCCACAAAATCACTAACACAACTATATTTTATAGTTATTTAAAATTAAATTAAAAAGAAAAGAAAAATATAAAATATAATAGGTTTAAAAACAAAATCCTTACGTAGAAAACAAAATGTAGTTGTTACTAGTTGATGAAAATGAACAAGGATATAAATTAATGAGGAATGTTGTGTTAACTAGTTTTTATACGAAAGGAAATTTGATGGAAATGAATGAGGATGTAGAGTGGTGAGGAATGTTTTGTTAACTAGTTATTATTTGAGTGGGCCTAGAGTAGTCCTAAAATTTTGTTTGTTTGTTTAAGAGTTCATTATTTTTGGACCTAAGGAAACAAGTAAATGACCGAAGAGCCAAAGGCATCTGACAAGAGTGATAGCCTGCCCTCTTACGTACTACCAACGGGTTATTTCAGGCAGTGTAGTTTTCCTTGAATAATGGTGATGAGTCAACCTACATTCACGAATAACAGCCAATAATATTTGTCCTCATACTGATTTGACAATTATATTATAATAGCTTTTCTCACCATTTAAAAAAACTAGTTATTATATTATAATAATAAACAACTAGTTATTATTATTATTATTATTTTAAATTTAATACTTTGTTTGAGTTTGAGATTTTTCATGAATCATAGAAATTTGGAATGTCCTTTCTTTAAATGTTTATTGGTTGTAATTATTATTTGATTCGATTATTGTTTGAATTACTATAATAAAAATGGGAAATGTTTCCATTTTGAAAGTTGGGGAATGTTCTTTTTGAAATGATTATTGAAACTTGGAAAATATTCCCCTCTAGAAATGATTATTATTGTTTTAATTATGAAAAAAATGGAAGTTCTTTAAATTACCTTGCTTATACTTAAATAAAGAGGGAGATTGAAATACCTTTGCTTAGTCATGATGATTTTGGTTTGGTGTATGAAAATTAAACTCGAGTTCAAAATTTATAATTTATATGAATATCAAAGTTTTCAAAATTAAGATTAATGGATAATTGTAACTGATTTAAATCTAAAACAATGTAGATTTATCTAAAATAATGTAAATTTATTTTAATTTTTAATTTATCTAGTGTTTATAGGAATAAAATATTTTTCTATCTTATAATTTCATCTCAAGATATTTAATTCCTTTTAGTCTTTGTAGATCGAGAGTAAAGATAGATCTAGACTGGTTTATTTCCTCATTTAAATAGATTATATTCCACACAAATACTATGGGTAATACGACAGGTTCTCATAAATTTAGAGATAAAAACCACCAATAAATTAATCGAGTCAAGTTTACTATAACTAATCAACACAAATTAATAAAAAAATAATAATATAAAATTTTTATTTTAACATAAAGTTGTTTTTATTTTATTTTGATGGAGTTAAAATGTTTACATTATATTAATATTTTTATACATTACAACATCATCTCTATCAATCCACGAATTATATACATCAAACCATCAAAATCAACATTAATCGAAAATTGCAACTAATCTTAAAAAAAACTTGGAGAAACACATCAAAACTAACATAAACCACACCAACTCTAATGTGATTAAATTAAATTTTATTTTTCATTATATCTCCTACCAACAACAAACTAATAATCTCTAGCAAAATTGTCACATATCTAAATCATTTGAAAATAACAACAAACCAATAACCTACTGTTTAAATATATATCAAATTATCAAATCAAAATTGTAACCAATCTAAATCTCTTGAAAATAACAATAAACTACTATTTAAAGATATCAAAACCAAAATTGTAACCGATCTAAATAACTTGAGAATACCTCAACTACGTCCCAAAATAATAACGGAATCAAATCAAATCCCTTGAGAATAAGGACAAACGAATAAACTATCATCAATAAACTAATAAACGACTATCTAAAGATATCAAAATAAAAATTGTAACGAGGAAACCACTTCAACCTTTAGAATGAATCACACTGACACTAAAAGATTTAAATGTAAATCACTTACAAAACCACATCAAACCCTAAACATGAACATCAACTCTAACATGATTTGAATTGAATTGGTCTCTCCTCCCAACAATAAACCACTAACCAATGTAAAAACATCAAAACCAAACCAAAATTCTATCAATCTAAATCACTTGCAAATAAACCACTAACCCCCAACAATAAGCCATGTAAAGACATCAAAACGAAACCAAAATTATATCGATCTAAATCACTTGCGAATCATATCCAAGCTGAATCTGATCAACCAACTACACCAATCCCCAATCCTAATCATCATTAGATTAATTCCTTTTACATATCCACTATGTAAAGACATCAAAATGGTCAAATTCATTATGTAAAGATATCAAAATGTCAAAATCATTTAAACCCAACTTAAACCACACCATCTAAAAAAACATCAAAGTGTCAAAACCACTTACCCACTTGGAATTTTTGCTAACCTGAAGCCCGAAGCACACCATCTAAATATATAAAAAAAACGATCACCATATAAAGACATCAAAACTCTTAAAATCACTTTAGTCACTTGAAAATTGAACTATAACTACACCAACCCTAAATGGATTGAATTTTTTTTTAACGTCTCTTCCCAAATATTACAAATATCAATTACTATCAATTATAACAAATTTATATCTCCTTTTAAATGCCAAAAATTTCAACAAATTTGTATTAGAAGTAATGCTTCTATCTGTGTCACGTGATTTACATATTGTGATTGCGAGTCTTCCCAAGACATTATTCTAGAAGTAATTATTTTCTTATTTGTGTGAGTTGTATTTGAGTTTACACCAACCCTAAATGGATTGAATTTTTTTTTAACGTCTCTTCCCAAATATTACAAATATCAATTACTATCAACTATAACAAATTTATATCTCCTTTTAAATGCCAAAAATTTCAACAAATTTGTATTAGAAGTAATGCTTCTATCTGTCCATTAGTTTACCTGCTGTGATTGTGAAGTTAGAACCATTATTACCAGTATTCTTTCTTATTTGTGTGAGTTGTATTTGAGTTTACACCAACCTAAATGGATTGAATTTTTTTAACGTCTCTTCCCAAATATTACAAATATCAATTACTATCAACAACAAATTATGTCTACTTTATTTCTTCATTTCATAAAGTTTGTATTAAGTAATGCTTCTCTCTTGTATACGTGATTTACTATTATTTAGTCTACAAGACATTATTAGTATTATTTCTGTTTTATTGTAGGTTGTGTTTGATTTATAACCTAAATGGATTGAATTTTTTTTAACGTCTCTTCCCAAATATTACAAATATCAATTACTATCAACTATAACAAATTTATATCTCCTTTTAAATGCCAAAAATTTCAACAAATTTGTATTAGAAGTAATGCTTCTATCTGTGTCACGTGATTTACATATTGTGATTGCGAGTCTTCCCAAGACATTATTCTAGAAGTAATTATTTTCTTATTTGTGTGAGTTGTATTTGAGTTAATATGTGTGTGAGTTGTATCTAAGTCAATATGAGTCATAGATCCACCTTCTCCAGATCTTATCATCTAGATCTACAACTATATATGTAATTTATTATGTGCTCAATAATATGCAATGTGTGAATTGTATTATCTTATTATCTAGATCTAGAATTATATATATAATTTGTTATGTGCTAGATAATGTAGATTTACAACTATATATGTATTTTGTTATGTGCTAAATAATGTACAGTGTATGATTGAAGTAATTATTTTCTTATGTGAGTTGTAATTTATTATGTGCTCGTTAATGTAGATCTACAACTATATATGTACTTTGTTATGTGCTAAATAATGTACAGTGTATGATTAAAGTAACTTTTCTGATGTGAGTTGTAATTTATTATGTGCTCGTTAATGTAGATCTACAACTATATATGTAATTTGTTATGTGCTGAATAATATATAATATATGGTTGATATTGATATTGTATGTAATAAATTTTATCATGGTAACAAAATTTGTCTAAACCTGAATCCTTCACTGGGGATTGACGAAGATGAAAGAGATGTGAACACGGATCTTTTGCAAATAGATTAGGGTAAAAGGTTGTGTTGTGTGAAGTGTTTGTTTAAGTAAATTTTATTTTTGTGTAGATCCGTTCATCGTGTGTTTGAGAGAGATTGGATCTCAACCTTCGCAAAGTAGAGGTAAATTGACGAAGATACATGAGATGTCATTTACCGCTGAGGTCACTTTGTTATATTAATATTTTCGGGTCGTTGAATTGAAATTCGATTCCAAAGGTTTAAGGCAGTGAATGCAGAGGAAATTCCAGTTACGGCTCACTGGATTGGAGCTATGGGTGAAATTGTTGTGAAGTTATGTATAGCTGTGTGGGAGACCACCATTTGCCTGCGTGAGAGAATAGTCAACCATTGTTATGTCGCTTACCTAGTGCTATGAATGTCGTGTGGATAGGTCTTTGCCATATGTGTTGAGAATAAGCATGTTGTTGTTGGGTAGATATGGAGAAATAACTAAAAATCTCTTCATTTCCGTGTCATCGAATCCGAGTTCCACATCTCTAATGCTAGAAAAGGGCTGAACCGCGAAGCTCAGTTATTTATGTTATGTTTGTTGATTTTTCCCGCGTTTCCAAAAGCCAAATCGAAAAAGTAGCCATTGTTTACTTGAAATTAGATTTCCCTTATTCTGGGCATCGCCTCCCGAGGATCTCAATTCTAATGCGTTTTTTTTTATCAGAGTGAAATTAGATTTCCCTTATTCTGGACATCGCCTTCTGAGGATCTCAATTCTAATGCGTCTTTATCGGAGATTTTTTCATCTGGTTTTCTTGATAAAACCAAATATAAGGGTGTCATCGCTTCTAGCTGGTCTGTCACCATTATTCGCCATTGTTATGGCGGAGCCAATCCAGTGGGAAGCATTTCTATTGAGAGGAGAATGGTTTATTGGTTTTGTTTTGTTGTTTTTTTTTGTTAATCAATTTGTTTTACATTTTGTTAACTTAAAACCACAAAGAACAAGAGTATTATTTACAAGTTGTTCTTAATAAAGTCAAGTTAATATTATTTACAAGTTGTTTTTAATGAAGTCAAGCTAGTGTCACCCATCATGCTCTCTGCGCATTAGTACACGTTATTTTATACGAGGTCAAGTTGTAAAATTGTGTCTAAAGACAAGACTGTTATTTTGGCATTATGACAAATGCGTTGTCCACAGCACAACCTATTTGATTGGCATTATGACAAATGTATTGTGTTTGATCGCAACCTACTTGATGAGTTGTCAACATAATGATAACATAACAAGATGATTCTACAAGTTAGTACACATGTGATAGAGAGTTTTCAGAAACATAGGAATGATGAAGGTGATGTTTTGAAAAATACAAGTAGGTTCTATGAAGCAAAGCCACTCATAGATCCACAACTATATATGTAAATGTAATTATTTGTTGTGTGTTCAATGTGAAAGAGAGTTTGGACAAAGACATAAAAGTTCAGAGACATAGGAATGATGAAAGTGATGTTTTAAAAAAAACAGTGGATTATCTGAAGCAAGTGGGTTCTCCGAAGCAAAGCCAGTCATAGATCCACAACTATAAATGTGAATGTAATTATTTGTTGTGTTCAATAATATGTCTATATGTAAATGTAATTATTTGTTGTGTGTTCAATGTTTGAATCATTAGGAGTGTGCAATTATTTGTTGTGTGTTCAATAATATACAATATATAAATGAATGTAAATGTAATTATTTGTTAGGTGTTCAATAATATACAATATGTGATTTGTAGTTATTCATAGATCTACAACTATATATGTAAATGTATAGCTATAATTATTTATTGTGTATTCAATAATATACATATAATTATTTATTAGGTGTTCAACTATATATGTAAATGTGTAGTTATAATTATTTGTTGTGTATTCAATAATATACAACTATATATGTAAATGAATGTAAATGTAATTATTTATTATGTATTTAATAATATACAACTATATATCTAAATGAATGTAAATGTAATTATGTAATAGTAAATGTAATTATTTGTTATATAGTTAGCGTATTCAATAATATACCATGTAAATGTAATTATTTGTTATGTGTTCAATAATATCAATAATATACACATTTATATTTGTTATGTGTTCAATAATATACAATAATATACAATGTGCGTTGTGTGTAATCACTCACTACTCACTTTCGAATTTCCATCAATTTTAAAACTTAAAATTCCTTATGGAAAAAAAACCATTCTAAATTCCTTTATAAAACCTTTTCCCCCTTACCTTCCCTTCCTTCCCCTGCCGTCCCATGCCAACTACCACGAGTTGGTAGTAAATTTTAAAACTTGAAATACCTTAATAAAACAAAACCCATTTTATACTTTTATAAAAACAAAAACCTTCCCCTCCCCGTCAACTACCACGCGTTTCAAAACTGTGAATTTATTTTAAAACTGTGAATCGCATTAAAAAATAAACGAGTTTAAAATTTGAAACACCTTAAAAATAAAACTATGAATTACACAAGGAAAAAATAAAACAACAACGAAACTCTCGCTCATCCTTTCGAAGACAAAATTCTCCGTCACGTTAGCATTGAGACTACTACCTCTTCCTACGAGAGTTTCAAAGCTTGAAACGCCTTACAAAACAAAACCCAACCGATAACATTATTCTTACCTCCAAATATAATACAAATTCCGATGGCGAGTTTCAAAGCTCGAAACACCTTACAAAACAAAACCCAACCGATAACATTATTCTTCCCTCTAAATATGATAAAAATATTCTTCGTTTTTTTTCAGAGGAAAAATGAAGAACACCAGTACATAAATCGAAATATGATAAAAATATAGTTAGTTTTTTTCAGAGGAAAAATTAAGAACAAACACCCGTACATAAATCGTCTGGTCTCAATATGTATACATGGTCTCCGTATGAAATACATCGATTTACATATAAAACTGATGGACTCCATCTGAAAATACATATAAAACTGATGGTTTCTGAACAGTGCAATCAAAAGAGCTTGACCAGCATTATCCAGCGAAAAACATAATAGGGCTAACATCAATAACAAGGTATTGTCCAAAGACAAAAATTCAGAAATAAACAACCAAAAAATACATAAGCCATTAGATTGAACTACAGCGCTGTTAAAATATATAATTACTTCTGGCATGCAGAGTTAGACAAACAGTTAAGCGAATTAGTTGAGTTGAGTGATAGATATATTTGGTAAATGAGTTAGAGAGTGAGTTAATTGAGAGTTGATCAAGTTGAGTTATGTGGGAGTGTGTGCATGTCAATTAGATTAAATACCCTCTCAATATCGAATTCATTGTATTCAGTGTGTGATTATGATTGAGATTGAAAATTAATGAAAAAACAGCTCATATAGTTTGTGTATAAATTGTTTTGTGTATAAATTGTTTTGTGTTTCTCCTCTCTGATTGATATCAGAATTAAAGAAAGATCAGAAGATCCATGGGCCAGCAGATCCAGAAAATAAGGTCAAGAAAAGAAAACCCTCAAATTTTTTCTTTTATTATTTTGCAACCTCGGAGGTCCACACGTTTGCAGTGCATCACCTGCGAAGGTCTGCAACCTTTCCCTGCAAAAAGCGCAACAGTTTCGTCATACCTACGATTGGCCAAAAATCAGGGTAACATCTGCGGTTTAATATTTTTGAGTGCGGAATTGTGTTGTGTGTTTAAAGGCTGACAAGCGTGAGTGAGTCAACTCAAATCGGATTCACGTGGTTTAGTTTTTCAAAGGCGGACGTATTAAATTATTGACCTTTTTACAAGGTTTCGATTATTTAGAAGGCGCTTCATAGAGCAAGAACATAACACCATTCAACGCAGATCGGGGTCTTAGATTAAAAAAAAAAAGAGTAACGTAAGTTTTCAAAGAATAGTTTTTTTTTTTAAGTTTGATTTGTTTTAAAAAGTTTTCGAAAGAATTTTTTTGAAAACAATTTGCATGGTGCCTGGTATAAAAAATTAGTAAAGTTTAAAAGGAGTGGACTTAATTCAAAAGTGCATGGTATAATTTTTTTTGGAAGGTTTTTTTTTTTATTAAAAAAAAAGGTGTATATATTGTAGTTATTATTCGCAAGAGAATTTAGGGCTTTGCAAAGTCCGATAATCTACAAACAATATTTCCGTGTTTTGTCCAGCATGACAGGTTTTTTTTGAGAAGATTGTGCCTTACGGGGCGCATATTAAAAACCATATTATTTTTCGGAGGTGATATGGAAGATAGCCTCATGGAAGCATGCATGCATGGGCCGCAAAGTGCGACTAAAGAAGAGTAAAAAAAAGATAAAAAAGAAGAGGCAAAGATAGTTGTTGTTGATCCAACTTTAGAATTGTTAAAATTGTATCGAAATTACTCAGTCAACCAAGATGGTTATTTGAAATATTGTAATTGTCGATTATGTAATAATTGATGAAGATGATCATTAAAATTGTAAAGTTCAAATGTGTGACATCGATCGGCATCGACTTCAGATGCGACTCCAGCAAATGTCCAAAACGCTGATCAAAGACATCGTCAAATCGACCTGCAACAGAAACAACAGAGTTTGTCATAAGACTTATGTAAGTAAAACTTGTTTTAAGTCTTATTGTAAAGGTCAAAACGGTCTAATATTCGCCTTTATAAAAACCTAAAATCTATTCCTAGAGCGAATTGTCAAATTATGTCCTATTCCTAAGTTTTCTAAACTTATGGACTTAAAAGTCCCTAGCCCCAAAATCAAGCCATAAACCTTTGAAAAAGGTTCGGATGGTGGATGTGATAAAACCCATACAATTAAAGTGTTAAAAGGTTTAAAGTTTGAAACCATAGCCAAAAACATTATGATAAGTTCAGAAGTCATATGTCAAAGAACATTATGTAATGGGGCGGGTTTCATTAAACTTATGCCACAAACCTATGTTACAAGGTTCGGAAGTTATGTAATAGGCACATTACGTAAATGGGTTTTTCGAACTATGTTCGAATGTCAAAAATTCATTCATAAGGTTCGATGTAATCTTTTTTATTAAAGGTTCGATGGCGCAAAGGGTTGCAAAGATCGAATGTAATATTACAAACCTATGTAATAAACCTTTGTACAAGGTTTGATGCGGGTTTTGTAAAGTTTTTATGTCAAAGTTCGGATATCGGGTTTTGTCAAAGTTCAAAGGTTCGGGCTTTGTTTTATTTAAAACCATGTAATTGAACCCACAATGTTAAGTTTCAAACTGTGTGTTGATAAACCGCGTCGGAAACCGAGAGCACGTGAACAGGTGAAGACCGTAGCGGAAGAGACAGATGTCAAAACCGCATTAGATAAGTCGAAGCCGTGACCGTCGGAGCCACCAGAACCGTTGGATAAGACATGTGATAGGTCACCGGAGTTTAGACCGCCGGGTTTATGGAGTAACTGTCGGAGTTACCGCTGGAGAAGAGATCTGATTGTTCACATGCAGATTACAAACTCCGGCGGAGAAGACTTTATTATAAAGTCTAAAATTGGGTTTTGAATAAATAAATCAACGCAATAATAATCCTATGTAATGAAACCAAATCCAAAGGTGCATGAATGATGAGTTGGTTCGAAGCCTTATCACTAAATATCCTCCAACGAATTGCCAAATACAGCAAATTAAGATTCGAGGCAGATTGTAAGCCTTGAAGTGATGAGCTCTTATGTATAAAAGGAGAGCATATTTCTTTTCATAAGTTATGAGTGTGTGTGAGCACTTTTTAAAGTGCGTGTGAACACTTTTTGAAAGAGGTGTAAACACTTTTGAAGAGTGTAGGAGCACTTCATTAAGAGTGTAGGAGGCACTTTTAAATGAGAGCATTTCTCTTTGTAATGTAATGAAGAGCATGTGAGCACTTCATGAGAGAGTGAAGAGAGCATTTTCCTTTGTAATGTAATGAAGAGCGTGTGATCACTTCATGAGAGAGTGTTAGAGAGCATTTTCTTTTGTAATGTAATGGAGAGTGTCAGCACTTTTTGAAGAGAGAGAAGTTTTTGAGAGTAAGATCTCAAGAGAGGAGCTTTTCCTACTTCAGGAGGAAGTAGGCCCTCTTCAGACGACAGATAAAGTATTGGTGCAGAGTTTGTTCTTTGTAGGTTATTGAAGGAGCAAAATGTCCTACTGCATAAATATTGAAGTACGTTGATAATCGACGAGTTTAGCTTCAACATTTAGAAACTCTTTCAGCCACCAAGCTGTCGAAGGTCCTTATAGCTTTAGTCCTCAGTTGTTGTTAGTGTGCGATTCATCCATGCCCTTTCTTATGTTTTGAAAGATAGGATTTGTAGCAGTTAGCCTGTTCACGAGAAAGTCCATATCTGCAACATCAGTAGTGAAACTGATGATTCCTTGTAGCATATTTCTCTCGGCTTAAAGAATACAACAGACGCACAATTTTGAGGTGGACCCAGAGACGTAGTATAGGTGGGACGAACTCCGTCACAAAACATCTTTGTCTTATGTTATGATTTGTGTGATTGATGTGAAAGTGTTCAATCTTTATTTCATGCCTAAACAATTAATTCACATAATAACTGTTCAGTAAAATTGACATGTTGTACAAGGACTAGAAACGATCTTGGTTAAAATTTCGCATTTTAATAACCTGAGTATTAATTTCTTTAAAGTTCTATAGGTAGAGTCTATAGAGGGCCAGGTAGCCTCTGGATCTCATCCTTTTCTAAAGGGTGACATATCCAGTAAACACCCCTACAGTCCATCTCTGAAATAGAGCTAGGTAACTCGGGTCATTTTCATATCAAGTGGTATCAGAGCAAGCTAGTTCTTTGTAGGTACAAGATGGGCAAGAACCCTCGTCAGTTGTCAACTTGTCAAAGTTGCAAATTGTCAGGGCATGTTCAAGACAATTGTCCAATGCTTCCAAAGGAAACAATACCGACACCAGCAGCTCGAGAAGAACCCAAGTCACCTGCTAGAAATCAAACAAGCACTGAATGGAATTGGGTCATTTTCAAATCAGTTGTGTTTAAAGAGGTTCAAGCCATAGCCGATGAACTGAGATGTCTAGCAAAAGACAAAGATTCCCTAGCTTTGAGTTTCATTCCACATGCAATAGATGAAATGGTTATGTACAAATTAGCAAAAGCTACAACTTACAAAGAATCATGGAAGATTCTGGATGCAGAATTCGATGCAAGGGGGAGTGACATGCAACAACAGGATATGTCACATGCAACGATGTCAGATGCAGATCTGAGAGTAGATGAGCAAGACTCTGAGAGGCCAACAGAATTTGTTGAAATCCATTATGCAAGCATGCATATGGATGAAGAAGATGCATCAGAGTTTGCAAAGAGGCAAGTTGAAGCCTCTGTATGTGAAACAGAGCTTGCTGAAACCCATTATGCAAGCATGCATATGGATGTAGAAGATGCCACAGAGATTACAAAGAGGGAAGTTGAATCCTCTGTATGTGAAACGGAGCAAGAGCATATAAATGCTCAAGCACTCCACCGTAACGTGGATGGTGAAAACCATTATGCAAGTAAGCATCATATGGATGAATAAAGTGAAACACAAATTGCAAAGAGGGAAGTTGAAACTTCTGTATGTGAAACAGAGCTGGAGTATATCAATGCTCAATCACTCCACCGTAAAGTGGATGGTGCATAAGATGGTGAATTCCACTGTGATGAAACACATGTGGATGATGACTGCAAAGTGAAATGTGCATTGGTGAATCCAGCTGGAGCTGGTGAGTTTGGTAAAGCTGAAATTGGTAATGAACTTGAAAATGAGCACACGCATGCTCGAATATCCCACCATAGGGTGGATGAACATTATTTTGGTGTTATGTGTAGTTTCTTTTTTGAAACAAGGATTGATTATGGTAATATTGTAAATGCCATGTTTGATGAATCATTGAAGGTTGAAGTTGTCTTTGTGGCAGCAAAATATGAAGCAGTTGGAACTGCTCATGAAGCAGTGTGCGAACAAGCAACAACTGAGTTTGGCTTAGATAAAGCTATCAATAGAGAAGAAATTTGTTTGGTGGATCCAACAATTGGAATTGTTGAAGTTAAATTTGATGAAGAACCATTAACTAATGATGAGTCACTGCACATGATGCAACAAAAAGAACATATTGATATGTTGTTATTTGGTGAAAGAAACCCACTTGTATTTGGAAGCCAAGTGGAAGACATGTTTGCAGCAACAACAATTTTTAAAATAGTTGAAAAGAAGGCAGAGAAGGAAGAGAAAGAGGAAAAAGTTCTCACCGAAGAGCATAATAAAGATGTATTTAACATTGTTTTTGAATATGCAAATACTCAAAATAGCATGGGAGCAGAAGATGAAACAAGATTGTTAATAAATTTGATTAAGATTTAAAGTTCATTGAAGAATGGAATCAGAAGCCAATTGAAAAAATTATTGATGTGAGTATTAAAGCAGCATTTGGAATAAAAGAACTGAAGAAAGCAACAGTACTTATGATGAATGTGAAAAGAATGATATGGAAGTTTCAGAAAACAAGGTAGAATGCAACAAAACTATTTTTCTGCAATGGATTCAAGAATAAATAAGATTCTGCTATCAAGAAATATGGTAGACAGAAATTCAAGAATATGAAGTGCAAGAAGCAGAGCAAAGAAGACAATTTGAAGATGTAATGTTGTGGCAGCAGTCCATGTTTGAAAAAATATTTGAAGATAAAGGTGTAGAAGACAAGATTGTGTAGATTGTTTTTCAGCACAAACTCAAGACAAGTCAAGTGAAGAAAGCCTACAACAAGAAAGCGCAACAAAGAATGAAGCAATTTCGAAGATATAGAATTTGGAAGCAGAGAAAAATAAAATGAAAAATTGCAAAAGTTTTTGAGTCATTGTAAGCCTAGCTGAGACATAGACCAGTAGGCATGAGACATAGACCAGTAAGCATGTTTGAGTTGTCATAAGTTATGTTTTAGTTTAGTGATCGTAATTAAGGAGTGTTAAAATATATAATTACCTCCCGCATGCAAAATTAAACAAACAATTAAGTGAATTAATTGAGTTGAGTGATAGATATATTTGGTGAATGAGTTAGAGAGTGAGTTAATTGAGAGTTAATCAATTTGAGTTATGTGAGAGTGTCTGCATGTCAATTAAGTTAAATACCATTGATCGGGTTCATTGAATACATCGGGTTGTATTTAGTGTGTGATTGTGATTGGAGATTTAAAATGAGAGAACTCAGCACATATGTGTATAAATTGTTTTGTGTTTATCGCGTGAGTTGGACCATAAAATATACTTATGCCAAAGAGAATTTGTTAATTACGCCGATAGGCGTAACCCCCTATCGGAAGGAGCATGTTTTGTGATTAGACTAATTAATTTTTTTGATCTGATGGTCAAGATTGGAAGATGCCGGTATATTCTGGTCGTCGTCACTCAATCAATGGATGAAATCTACCCCACTAACTTCCTTGCATATCTAAATCACATGTTTAAACCGTACTTAAATTAATTTTTTACAAATCTTGATTAAAAATTTACTGTGCCATTTATTAGTTGCCACCTATCAAGATTAACATTTCGAATGAAACTGAAAGATTAACCTTGTCCAAGTGTGTGAAACGGTTATGCAAGGTGTCAACGTTGTGGGCGCACTGGTGGTTTCAAATCGGGTAACGGTGGAGGAGTGGATGTGGTGAGTTGTCTGCAACGTGGCAGAAGCGTTACCTGGTGTCTGAATCTCCGCCTTTTTTCCCAACCTTTGGTCTGTATGAGTTTTGTTTGGTTTGGTTTGCTCGCCTGTATCTGTCGATGCACTCGATTCAGTGGCGATGCCGATATTCGATCAGGTAAGTGCGATGGTGCAGATATCAAAGTTATTAATGATCAGTACTGATGTCGGCTATCGCACTCTTTCTTTCTCTGGATGCAGATGTATCGAACACTAAAGACAACCGATAAACCTCTAGGTGATACCAGGTTCCTTTATTTTATCTTGCATTTTAATGTGGGGCCGTGTCTCTCTCAGGGGAGGGTTCCGGTTCCAGTTACAGTTACAGTTCCAGTTCCAGTTTTCAAGTGTTGTTGTGCCTCCCAAAATCCCAAGTTCACGATGTTGAAGCACAGAGCATCTAATTATCATAAACTGCCGCTTGAATTCCGCCGTCGGATCTCACATCCGACAGGCTTCTTCTCCTTCCTGGTTTTTCTACTTATGCTGCTCTGCACCTTTTTTTTCTTCTTCAGGCCCCGGGTGGGTGCGGGAGTGGTTCTCTGTTTCTCATTACTTTTTGCACTTCATAATAAAGCCTGCACAAAATCTTCTCACTCCCAATCTGACGACGCCTAGTGTTTATTGCAGTCAATCGTGCTATGGAGCGAACGCCCAACTGTAGCACAGTGGAGCCAGCAGTTTACAGTGATCCGTGATGGATCAGCCAAGGCCAAGGATCATATGGGAATACACGATGGATTAGCCAAGGCCAAGGATATGGGTATGCACGATGGATCAGCCAATGCCAAGGCCAATGATCATATGGGTATGCACGATGGATCAGCAGAACTACTATCAGAATTTGCAGAACAATCTTTCTTCAAGGTAAGAGTGCTCTACATATCCTTTTACCTTTGCATTTTGATCTGTGGCGCCTTTTGAAGAATGTTTTGTAAATAGTGTTTTGTAAATCTATTTTATATACGCCTATCGGCGTATATCAACCACATTAGTTTTTACTAATGTGGTTGTGCTAGTCTGTAAGCGTAAAACAATCTGCCTATCCAACAAGCGCGGCGTGAGTCAAACCATAAAATACAGAGTTATGCCAAAAAGAAATTGTTAATCTGTAAATGTAAAACAATCCACATAGAAGGAAAGGAACGGATATGATAAAAGGAAAGGAACGGATATGATAAAAATACTTCTGCATCGAAGACTATGAACAATCCACGTAGAAGGAAAGGAACGGATATGATAAAAATACTTCTGCATCGAAAACTATGATATGTCACAATAAGTCTTTATCTAAAGATCTGATTCTGAGCTTACTTCTACATATGCTATACGTCAGAATGTTCCATATCGCTCCCTAAAACAAAAGGAGAGCACAATATGCATATATTCAAAATCCAAAACTAAAAACAGATATTACAAAATGGAAACGGAAGAGATCAAGCCATATAAAAATACCTAGTTATAATGAGAAAGAGACTTTGTTAATCTGTAAACTTAAAGCTTTGGTCTTTGTACGGGAGAGGGTGAGCTGCAAGGTTCAAACTGCAATTACCATTGGTAATTGAAATGGGTATTTGTAATGGTAATTGTAATTGTTGTATTTAAAAGACAACTCCATTTCCTCTTCTCATGGAAACCTAAGAAACTGACTTTAAATTTTACAATTTACCAAGTTGGCCGTACGTATTCTTATTCAAAAGTAGTGAACTAGTTACGTCGCTTCGTGCTTTCACCATGTACATTCCAGCCCTCGAAAATAAATGAAAACGTCAGTAGATTTTCATTTATGAAACGAATATCAAATATTTTGTGTAGAAGGGAGGACAATAATGACATTTGAAGATGATCGCCGAGATTCGCAGGTATCACCCAACAAAATAATAGTGCAACATAATCTAATAGAAACGATGTACAAAAATATTAAGTGTATAGGGTGTACACAAATATCAAATACACCTACATGGGATGGCATGAGGACTGAAATTTAAGGTGCTATTGAACGTAATAACCAACAGATGATGTAACATATTCTTTAACAGAGGGATGCATAAAACTATACAGCTGCACATCGAACATGATATGCCAGAACTTTATCTGATTCATCTTGCTGGTATTACTGCAGATACCATTTTGTTCATTCCACATTCACCATGCCCACGACAAAGCTTGTAATAGCCGTGCTCTCCCCATCGTTCACCCCACGAATTCTTGATGATCCAGTAAGGTCTGTACCCCAATCTCAGCAGTGCGAATCCTTTGTGTCCATACCCCACCAGCAACACTCCATGGTTTATAAATCTCTTGCTACAAATTAGAGGACAGGAGACGCCTCCAATATATGTTTGCATGAAAGCTGCATTAAGTCCAACTGGAAAAGGTGCACTTTGGAGGTTACTCTCTTTATAAATTATATTGCATTGTTACTCTCTTAAAAGGGACTGTGCAATTCATAGAATTATAAACTCGACTCTATTTTTAAATTTTCGATGGAATTTTGATTAAAATTGATTGCATTCAATTTCGTTTCATCATTGAGAATGGGTTCAGTAGACATAATTGTGTCAAAGAATGAGAAAAAGGCAAATATAAACAGAGAAGCGACTCACAATCATGGTTTTCTAACATAATTCAAAGCTGCAGACAGAATATACATACCAGCCAAAGGTCCGTGCTTCACAAGGTGTGCTGCAATTTGCTTCTCGTCAAGAGGAACGGTAGTGAAATTTATAACTTTAACAGCTGCCAAATCAGGGTTGAACTTGCAATCTCCTGGAATCCCAGTGTATGGATAGTTCTTCGCTTCTTCTATGCCTCCAGCTTCCATTAGGTAATTGTATGCATTGGTCATTAAGCCCCCATGGCAGCCATTATCACAAGCTTTGTTATTCGAAGGATCACACTGCAATTAGAGCGTAAAGGGATTGGATTACCAAAATATTGGCCTTCTTGATAAAACATAGAGAGACACAAAAAATGGTTTGAAAAGACTGGACTTCAAACGAATTTGAAATGAAAATGATGTAAACCTTGTGATCGCAATCTATGAGCTGCTGCTCGCTGAGGTTTAGAAGCTTTTCAGTTGCAAGAAAATTTGCTCCTTCAATAACTCCTGTAGTGCTGAATGCCCAGCAAGAACCACAGTTGCCCTGCGAACATACCATGTATGGATGAAGCAATGACATGTAACAAAAATTTCATAACACACATAAAGAGATTAAATTTGGCCAATTTGGCCTGTTAGATATGTGTTAAACGGCCTCGGGCCACTTTTGGTCAGTTAGGCATGTGTTTGACCCTTTGGATGATGGATAAGCTGTGAGATTAACAAACCTGTATAAACACAAGTCCCGGGTTCAAAACCCCCCAGTGGATGCTTTTAAAGCCAGGCGGCTAGTCCTACGTGATGACTTTCCACAGCAAAGTTTTGACCCCATCTATAAATAGCACTTCCAAAACGATATACATATTTTAGGCAGTTCAACCAAAAGTTTCATGCTTTAGAGTCAAATCCTGACTATAGTAGAGGATTTGGGTGGCTAGTTCTGTGTTTTGCTAGATTTGGCTGGCTAGTTTTGGTTTTCTCTTGATTCGGCTGGCTAGTTCTGGTTTTCGCTATATCTATGCACTTGTGAATGATTTCTGACAAACCAAATCGAGCACAAATTAAGTCGCTCCCACTATTTTTAACAGTACTTAGATGACAATATATTATAGTAGGAAAAAAAAAAAAAAACTCCTCAAAAACAAGGACGACTCGGTAAAGAAAGTTGGATCCGACTACTAGTTAGCAGTTTTTGAGGACGACTCGCTAAGAAAGTTGGATCCAACTACTAGTTAGCAGATTGTGTCACCCCTGGTAGGATGTGTATATATCAATCGATAGCTTGGCAGTAATAAAAGAAATATATTGAACTGCTTCCAGGTAAAGAATAGAAATCCAGAAGTTAATCCAAAAGTTTACAAAGATTGCCTCTTTCAATAATAAAGAAAGATTTAGCATGAAGAATAAACGCTGACATAAACAAAACGGAGAAACAGAAAGGTTAACCACAAATACAGAAGAGTGGAACAACATAGAACTCACTCAAACTTATCCGACCTGTCACAAAATAGTATAATTATGTGAATTAAAGACCAGAAAACAGAAAGGCTAACCACAAAAACAGAAGAGTGGAACAACATAGAACTCGCTCAAACTTATCCGACCTGTCACAAAATAGTATAATTATGTGAATTAAAGACCAGAAAACAGAAAGGCTAACCACAAAAACAGAAGAGTAGAACAACAAAGAACTCACTCAATCTTAGCCGACCTGTCACAAAATAGTATAACTGTCACAAAATAGTATAACTAGCACAACCACATTAGTAAAAACTAATGTGGTTGATATTTACGCCGATAGGCGTATATAAAAAGGGCCACCTTAATCTATTGCTGTATAACACGAGAATATGGAGCTTTAATCCAGATATTGTTTCCGGTTTAACTTCAATGTGTAATTTTTAGAAGAAATCGCTGTCAAACTTCAATGTGTAATTTTTAGAAGAAATCGCTGTCAAACGGCTTTTAAACGATCGAGATTAATTGACACATCTTGCGCAATTTAAATTTAAGAATTCTATCTATTTAATCATACAAGAAACTGCTTGCGTGTGACTAAAGTCGTTAAGAAATAGCCGTAAATCACCTTGGACTGATCCAACTTGAGATCGAATAAATTTTCCGGTTTAATATTATTCTCCCGCTGAAAGGAGTCGAAGATCTCTCCTACAGACGCATCCAGTGCTGCAAAATCGATTTCTTGAGTTTGTCTTTTCCGGTCAACATTTTCTTTGCCTTCGCAACCGTTATTCCTGCACATCGCCCCCTTCTTTGCAATCAAGGACTAAATTATCTCAGAGATTTTAATTTTACGCTTTATTACTATGAAGACAGACTTCAATGAACTCCTTAATTATATGCAGCCAAAAAATATTTCAGATTCTTGTCTCCATCATTCACTAAAAAAAACAAATGTGTGCGCAAAAAGCTAAATTAGGACCAAAAATCCGAACCAGGCGTTATTCATATGCTGAACAAGGATCTGATCCGTCCTATTTTCCAGATCTAAAATCTTCCTTTCCTCTAAAGAATTCAACGAAAATATTCTCTTGTCAGCAACTTTTGAAAATGAAAGATAAAAATAAAGTCCCAGCATAAAATGATTCGTCATTTACCTCTAAGTAATCGTTCCAACTGCATTAATTTTCTGCAATACGATCGTCGAAGTTCTATCAACTTGAGCGCGCCGAAGTCCAGAGTTTTGGCCGTTTCACCTAACTTAACCTCTCTGGTAGCATCATTCTGGCAAAAACTGTCGAATTCGGGAACATGAAGAGCCAGGGGAGGGTGTTTCACAAGGAAGCCACCAGGACGCCCATAACGTTTCCTCTCTCACGACGTGTCCCTGTCTGCGGGCGCCTTTAGACACCTTGCATAACCGTTTCGCACACTTGGACAAGGGTTAATGTTTCAGTTTCATTCTAAATGTTAATCATGATAGGTGGCAATTAATAAATGACACAGTAAATTTTTAATCAAGATTTGTAGTACGGTTTAAACATGTGATTTAGATATGCAAGTTTAGATATGCAAGTGATTTAGATATGCAAGGAAGTTAGTGGGGCAGATTTGATCCATGGATTGAATGGCGACGACTAGAATATACCGACATCTCTCAATCTATCAATCTAGACCATATCTATCAATCTAGACCATATCTAGACCATCAAGACCATATCATATCTAGACCATCAGATAAAAAAAAATTAATTATTAATTAGCCTAATCACAAAACATGCTCCTGCGTAATTATGTGAAATATCAAAGACCCTGTGCAAAATCAATAAAGAATTGAGCAAAAATCGATAAAGAATTGTGTAAAAATCAGAATGATGAAACATTCAACAACCCTAGGGCCTAAACCGTCTTAATCAAACAGCCTGTGCAAAATTGACCACCAAAGAGTTGTACAAAAGCCAATAAAGAATTGCACAGAAACCAGAACGATGAAACACGCAACTACCCTAAGCCTAACCTTAAACGAATTCATTTATGCGCGGTACAATATAAACTATGATGGACATTCTGCAACAGCACACAGCCAAAATTCAATACCGGCGTGAAGTAACCCTGATACTCTTTTCTTTCTTACAAGCTTCCACGCGCTTTCCCGAAATTAAAGAACTCTAATATCTCTGAAAACATCACATACCTGCGTCTTCACTTCTGTCACGGCGCCCTTTTCCCTCCAGTCAAAATCCGCAGGGAGATCGTCGACAGGCAAAATATCGGCCGTCGGCGCGTCGTTCACTAAACCCTGAGGAACGCCGAGAAGTCCTGTGTAACGAAATTCGAACTCGAACTCCGTTAGATCCGAGAACGGAGTAATGCCGTGCACGGCCGTGGGATCCAAGGCTTGGTTCTCGGCCGCCTTGAGTAAATTCTTTTCGAAAATCCGCAGCCTAAGAACATATTCTTCTACAGTAGAATACACCTTTCCATGCTCAACAATGAACTTATCAAAGAGCGTCTTTGAGCGCGAATTTAATAAATTTTCGCCATGAAATTTATCAGTCACCTGTGCAATGAATCCTCTTTCTGAAACCCTACCATGGTCGAGGCCCAAGGAAAAGGAGATTTGAGTGGAAATTACAAGTAAAAACATGCATTCCATAAAAACCAGCAAATTCGTATTATCCCCCGCCATGGAACAAGAGGAAATAATCAGAATCGATATCCTTGCAAAGCTCACCGCCTCCGAATGAGAAAATTACGGACTCATTGTCTCTGATCAAACCGTTTTACTACACTGCACGATGAATGGATGTCAACCGCAACCGATTCGTTGCAATGCAGATGGCGGGGTTTCGCTATTTTAGACAGTCGGGTTGGCAGGCTCCATGACAATCGTCATATTTTTGAATCGCCACAATGATTTTTAAGAAAAATATTTTTAACTAAAAGCCACGTGGTGAAGAATCGGCGATGTAATGAAAAATACATTCATTACATTGCCGCGGTCTTCGTGGTTTTCTCATTGACTAAAATTTTGGAAAAATACATTATATTTTATTAAAATTATGATTTTTGGGTTAGTAGACAGTGATATATGTTAGTTTATGATAACTACTAAAATACTTATATAAAATACTTATATAGATGAAGATAAATCTATCAAATTTTAAGAAAGATCAAATTTATTAATATGTAATTTTTGTAGTGTTAATTTAAAAAAATATTTACTCATTAAAAGATTTGATTTTTTTCTATTTTCAATAAATTTAGAATTAAAATAAATCTATCTTATTTTTGAATAACACACTAATAAAATGTTTTGTAATTTTTACTTGTTTTAAATAATATATCAAAATTATTTTTATTTTAATAATTTTTAAAATATTACATATCTACTTCATATTAAACACTAAATGAATTACAAATCTTTATGAATTAAAAAAAAATCGTTAATAAAATAAGAAAATATTCTCTATATATTTATATATGTTAAATTCTTTTACTCAACATGTATATTAAGAAAATTGCAGCAGGGCCGAAGTGTGGCTAAAGTCTCAGACAGTTGACACCTCAACCGAATTCTCCAATGCATCAATGACAACATCAAGGAAGTGAGGGGGTTATCGTTTCACGCAGTTAGAAGAAAGGCCAACAATCTGGCCGACTACATAGCCAACCAAGGGGTAACAATCCAGGAATGACTCGTCTCCCACTAGTGGCATGCAATCAAATTACCCGAAGTTAAGAAGGACTATCTAATTATCAACAACAATGACCTGCACAAGGCAGGGGTCATGTCGCAGCCACCTGATCCTCAAACTCATGATGACAATGTACTCATTTAACGCTCATTCGATTATTTCGGGAGGTGGCCAGTCCTTGATTAGATCACCATGACACGCTCCCATGCTCAGCCTTTATTCCCCGCATGACACCATTAAAGATTTCTGTGTGCGTCATAGTCGTTCACCCGCGGCCAACTAGCCTGGGCCTGCGCCCTTAAATTCTCTTCTCCTGGCTTTTTTTCCTCACTTCGCTCTGTGGTTCAACTCCCCCTTCACTAAGTTTCGCTGCTGCCTTTCAGCCTTTTGCTCCCCTGCCCTGTTCTCCCTCAGGCCCTCTTACAGCAATTTTTTTGGCTTCCTGGCATAGTGCCTGCCGTTGGCTCTCTTCCCTTCGTGGTTAAAGCCTCCTACCATGGCTCCTCGTCGCAGACATCCTCCTCCTCCTATTCGGTGCAACCGTACTACCCAGTGGGAGAACCCCTCCTGTCACCCTGTTACTAGAGCAGAGACTCTGGCTCGTAATGCAGCTCGTCATTACAGGGACAACACCTCGGCGCCTGCACGAGAGATTCTGAATGATTTGGAAGCTGAAGTGGCAGCTCGTCGTCAGGCCACCCCAACCGAGAATGTGGACCATGAATTCCACTGGATTCTGGACTCGGGTTTAACCAGAAGCAGGGAAAACCTCTACATGCGCGCCATAGACCTTCATTGGCATACAAAAAATCTCCTTTCTCTGGCGCTCTAGGAGCAGAACAGAGGTAGCAATCAGCTGGATAAAAAGATTCAAGCTCTTTCGGACAAATTCGAAACCTATGTCAAGACGATTCATCATCTCAGATTTGTTGACAGCTCTTCACCATATTACAAGTTGCTGAAAAGAAAATCGGTGCTTCATCAGAAAGTCGATGATCATAATCTCAGGGTTAAGGCCAAGGCCCCTTCCAAGGGCTCTCCTTTAGAGGCTGGACCATCTCATCGTCCCCGCTTTGACCTGGAGGAAGGTACTCCCGAAAGATCGATCAACATTGATGACTCTTTCAGCGACGAAGATCCGATGCCGCCCCCCTCGGGCCTTTAATTCTCTGTTTCTCTCATGGTTTTGGCTTGCTTCTCAGGTTTTTGTTATGATTGAGCATGTGCGCTTACTTTTTCTTTCTGCCCATGTTTTCGATCTCCCTACTCTGTTTCGTTTTCCCGATTTCTAGATCCCTGAGTATGGGATTGAACTTGCGCTTTTACTTGTGCTGCGGCAAATAGCCAAGGTGGCTCTTTTTGTACTATATGTTTTCTAATTAATGTGAATAGCTCCACATAATTTACAAAAATATATATATATATTTGATTTCTAATTTACATTAAACTTATTTTTGTTATTAATATTTTTTAAATACTATATATATATATATATATATATATATATATATATATATATATATATATATATATATATGATATAAAATTATGTTACGTATAGTAAATTTAAAAGAATTGTATTTCTCTTATATTAAAAAGTATTGTTTATTGATTTTTTATTAATATTTTTAAATTTATTATTGTAAGTATTATTTTATTATTTTTCATTCTTTCTTTCCAACTACCTTGGATAGCTTTTGTGGCAACCAAATAATAACAAAAAATTAATATACAAGTTAAATATAAAAACAGCAAAAACATGTAACAAGATTCATTGACATATTTAAAACCCAACCTAAACCTTTTATTTATGAAAATTATTAAAAATATTCTAATATATTCTATGGAAGTTAAATTTGGACTATCCATCTTGTAATTAATGATAATTAAAATAAATTTGAGAAAGCTATATGCTAAAATAAATGAAGGTATCTTAAAAGTGAAAATAATTGTGATGTATAAGTTGTTTTCAATTGTTAGGTGAGATTAAAATAAATTAGCTTTCACATCAAGTTCAATTTTTTTTGGTATGATATTTGGTTATTCATTAAAAAATAAATATTAATCAATATAGTTTTGATTATAAATTTTAATCATAGATTTTAATCTTAATTTTTTTAATAAAGTTTAAATTAATAATTTAATAAAATTATATTTAAAATAAATTAGTTTAATAAATAATTTTTTTTTTTTTTAAATAAATAAAATGATAAATTATAAATACAGCCTATGGTATTGACCCATGGTATTCATGTGGAATGTGGTTTCTTTAGAGGGGACTAAGATAGCCTAAATCAATCTTCATTTTAGATCTAAACTAATTATTTATTAAAATTAATTTTAAATGTTTATAACCATTATTCTTTTAAAATTTTACTTAATAAAATATATCTAAATTTTCATACATCCAAATAAACGTAGTTTTTCTTGTTAGACCTAAACAAATTATTTAATAAAATTATTTTTAAATATTTATAACCACTATTCTTTTAAATTTTTACTTAATAAATTGTATCTAAATTTTCATACATAATTTTTCTTGTTCAATATTATTTTTGTTACAACTATTTTATTATTCCAAAAATACATGATTTTTTTTTATTATATATTATTTATGTTACAACTGTTTTATAATTCATGAGTATTATTTCTTAATATATAAAAAAAATTGAATTAATAATGATTTTTTTTTTAAATATGTGATCTTTTTAAAATTTCCAAATTGTTTCAGAGGACATCATTTATCTTGAGCAATAATGATGAATGTTCATAATTCTCATTTCTTAAATAACACTAAATTTACCTTTAAAGGGGTGGATAACAATTGTTTGTATCAAAGTCAATGATACAGAAGAAAGGAGACATGGTGAAGAGAAGCTTCCAACCTTACAACAAGCCCTAAAAAGGCATAACTTTGAATGTATGGAATCCATTTTCCCTGATACACATGAGAAGTGCAATGAAAAATCTTGCAATTTGGAAAATTTCATGAAGCTTATCTCATGTTCCATTCATTTAGATATGAAGTATATGGAAGGATAAACGCAGGACAATGGATACTTATCAAGAATGTATGATTCTTTAGAAGGAAACACAATGGATACTTATCAAGAATGTATGATTCTTTAGAAGGAAACGACATTGACAAGGCTATGGAGGACCAAATAGCAAAATTAAAAACAAAAGAGGACTCTTTAGAAAATTGGTTACTCAAGGATTTTGGAATCCATATGAGCTACATTATCTCTCAAGAAAGCTCTCAAAAAGAGACAGACAATAGTGATATAGAGACAATTTATTCATAAACAAGAGAAATCTAGAGTTATAACCCGAGATAGAGTTATGGGAAGAGAAACATTCCAATTGTAAAGAGGAGTCAAAGTTACATGAGCAGTAGTTCACTCAACATAACTCTCCACCGCTTATTCTGGAGGAGAAAGTTCCTATTACCTCATCAATTGAAGAAGGCCCACATGAGAAAATCAGAAGAGATTGTCACTCTGCTCTTTTTTGTGTAGTAGTCTCTTTACCTCTGCCCTTAAATTCAATGACTCAGAAAATACTAGACAAAAGACACTTACCTATTGCAATCAATTGAAAAAAAAGGTATCTCTAAAGGGTCACTTGGGGAGGAATCTATTATTTAAAAGATTGGGAAAATAATTTCATTTAAAAACAAAAATGTATTATCACTAGGGAAGGGAGTTATTACATTTAAAATTTGTTCTCATTCTTGTCACTACAAAATTTGATTGTTGCTTTTTATTTGATGGAAATAAATGATCTTTAAAAGGAACTAAACTCTTGAATTATGATCCTTAAAGAAGTTGCTAGATTCCCTGATTATCAGTTAATTTTTTCTTCTTACTTTTGGGTCTTCATGATGTTTGTTATTCTGACTAAGGTGAAAAGTTCTAAAGAAGTGGAATATTGGTCATTCAAAGAGGAATTATGGAAATATGATGCAAAAGAAATCTTCATTTAACAGCAAAGAAGATCTCCCAGATCCCAAAGATAAGACACTTGTGTCCCAAGAATCAGAAGAGATGAAGGAGGTGAAAGATAAAGGAAGTTGGAAGACCGTAGAGAAGAAAAAGAAAGTTACAACACCAATCTCGCCAAGAAAGACGAGAAGCCAGAAAATTAAGAACTAAGAAATTTATAGGTCCGATAGACCAAAGTTTGGTCTCAGTGGACGTTAAACATCATCATCATCATCATCATGATTGTAGATAAATTATCTAAACTAAGATTAATTAATCATACCCAAGGGTTAAAAAGGGCCCAAATGGCTCTTATCCATAAAATTGACGACTAAGGTAACTCTATTCTCTATGTTCAAACGACACGTGAAGGTGGATTTACCATACTTAAGCTTATTAGTAGTCTCTTTTGAAGTAAAACATGTCATAGTGATAAGTTTTTATTCCATTAAATAATTCTAGGTGTAGAGCAGAGTCAGAGTTCTAGGAGTAGTATCAGAGGAATTCAACATTGCAAATGTGATAGAAGTAAATAATTTTGTGGAAGGGTGAAGTCTTCCCAACTTGGTCATAAAAACCATGTGCATCCTTCATGCAGAAAAAAAAATAAACATGCAGATTTCGTCATATAGAGGTCTTTAACTTTGGCCAAAATGCCTCATCCATTATGAAAAAACACATCTTACATGCAATTAATAACAAAGAAGTTGTTCCATGTCGATTACCCAATACAGATATTTTGATTTGAGGTCTAGTAAACATAATTCTCCACCCTTATTCTGGAGGATCAGTTGGAGCCAAGAAAGTTCCTACTACCTCTTCTTTCTTATATGCTATTATTTCCTATACCACAACCTTACGACGTTTCCTTTGCAACATATGGTGCAATTGCTAGTTTTAATTAATAGAGTAACCAATAATGATTCATCTCAATTCCGGATTTACCAAGTGTGAAGAAGAATCAAATTTCAAGATGAAAAATGAGTGTACAACTTGAGGAAATGTTTGTACTTAGAAAGATTTTGATTCCTCTAGCCCTTTAGTAAATACGTAGAGCTATACTGATTTTGAGCAACACATTAATAGAATGCTTTAATTGTAAGGAATGCTTTATTTTCACTTGTTTTATATAGTGTACACACTTTATTTATATAATATATATGTACTTGACATTAAAATATTTCATTTATGATTCACATTTTCCACATTAAAATATTATTAAGAAACATATATCTATATAATATTATATATCTAATGTCTAGGGGAGGTGGATACATACATTGAATTTTTATTATTAATATTTTTTGAAATTTACATATTACCTTTTATTATTAATTTTTTTTTTTGCTATATGTATATATTTAACTATTTTATTTTTAATATTTTTTAAAATGTTACATAAAAAATTCATATTAAACTTAAAATAATTATAAATCTCAATATCTTGAATTAGAAAGCTGAAAAGAATTATCTTATTCTTTCTTTTTCTATATATATGTTTGATATTAAAATATTTTATTCAACATGCATATTGAAATATTTCATTTATAATCCACATTGAACTTTCCTTTCTTATTAATTTTATTATTTTCAGTATGAAGCAATTACATATTTCCATCATCCTAAAAAGTATTTGTTTCTCAATTACTTTATATCACTATTTAAAGTTGATATAAAATTAAGGTAGAAAGTGAAGTAATTTATTTATGGGTGACAATAATTTTTTTTGTTAATGTAAATATTACATTATTATTTATAAATGTAACATTAAGTGACAACATCTCTTCCATAGTGGCATGTAATTTTTATAATTTTTTATATAGTGTTTCTTTTTATGTTGACAAGGTGATTTACAGTCCAATAAAAGAGAGATGATGTCTCATGTTAAAATGATATTTATATTAACAAATTATAAAAAATTAATAATAATAAAAATAGTAATTAAAAAGTAAAAAACAAAATTACTTTTTAATATGAGGTAGATATGTAATTCCTATATGGAATTGAAAATGTCATGAAAAAATAATATTATTGATACTACATGATGTGTAATTGCGCCCTCTCCAACCAAGTATGGAAAAGATGTTTTAATGTCCTATTATGTTATGGTATGTAAACATGACTTGGCCAAAATTTATAGAACTTTAGTATCACCTTTATTTACATAACTTTAGTATCATCTTTTATGTGAAGAAGACATCATGTGAAGTTTCCATGTTTCCATGTTTCTATATTGGTTGGGTAGGATCGGATTCTCCACTAGTAGAAAATGATGAAATTAGTGACTAGGTGACTAAAAAAGTTAGTCACCGCAATTATTTCAAGTGAATTACTACTAAAATTGAGCAATTTCAAGTGATCGAACTAAAAATGACTAACTTAAACGACTAATTTAGTCTAGGAATAAAATATACGACTAGATAATAAGTGACTACACTAAAAATGACTAACATAAATTACTAATTTAGTCTAGGAATAAAATATACGACTAGATAATAAGTGACTAAACTAAAAACGACTAAATTAAATGACTAATTTAGTCTAGGATTAAAATATAAGACTAGATAATAAGTGAAAAAATTAATAATGATTAACATAAATGACTGTTATAGTCCAAGAATAAAAATATGACCAATTAACAAGTACAACAAGAATATGAAATAGTCATTTATGTTAATAATTTTTAATTGTGGACACAATATTTGTTATGGGGTTTTTGTGGCATTGTTACGTACCATGGTTGATTATTGCACTAGATTCATAGAGAATGATTTCATTCATTTTAATTCAAAGTATGTTGATTTATACATGGTCAATTGATATAAATCTAGAATTTTACTCTAAACCCATATTATTCTATAGGTACATGCATTACAAAAATGTTCACGAATTCTAATAATGGATTCACATTCTTAGAATGTGCACACACTTTTATTAGAAAACCATACATGCTAACAATTCTTGTGGCTCTTTAATTATGTAGAATAACATGCCATGGCTCCCATATCCAAGTTGAAATCTGAATATCCCTTAGAGAGTATCTATATGGTTGTTTAGGGGTTAATTCATGTTCCTTGAACTCAAGAAGCTTTATTTAGGGCCTAAGGCCCTCTTTTCTCCTACCGTCAATAGATAGTACATTCCCCAAGACCCATTCTTACCATGTAAACCATACCCATGGTGATAAATATCCCCCATATAGGCCAAATATTCCCGATAGATGTTCTATGTAGTAATTAGAATACTTGTTCAAGAAGATTGATCATGGGAAGATTCAAATATGACCCAAGCAACTTATGATCCTTCCTTGACCATGGTTAAGGCCCCAAGTGCCATACATGTTGCAAAAAGACTCCTAACGATATTAAGGCCAAACTTAAAGGCCCTAAGACCTAAATATGTCACAAAAAACCTTCAAATAACACCAATATCACACCTAAAGGCTAGATATTATATCTTATATAATATATGTGTGGTCGTTTGAGGCCTTATTCACGTCCCTTGAACTAAAGAAGTTTTTTTTAGGGACTAAAGATCTTATTTTCCTTCCATATCCATCATAGAGGCTATAAAACCTATCCTTATTATGTAAAACATACTAGTTGTTCCCATATTTCTATTCTAATATTATGTTCATGGACGTTAAATATGAGAAATACTTATTTTAGGCATAAGGCCCTTTTTCATTCCTTGTCTAAGATATAAGACCTAATTCCCATATATGATGAGGAAAACCTCATAATGGAACCCTTATCCTAGATGGAGTCTTAAAATCCCTCAAAGATGATTTATATTGTTCTTTATGTTTTTTTCATGCAATGTGAGCCAAAGAAGTTTCATTTTGGGATTGAGGCAATTGTTTTCATCCCTTTGCAACGGTACAAGCCTAAGATGCATTCTTACTATGTAAAACATACCAATGACACTAAATATCACCCATAGATTCCTAAGATCCCCTATAGAGTTTATGTGTTGTTCTTTGAGAACTACTTCCCCTATCCCCTAAATTCCTTAACTACTAAATCCTCTAACCCCTTAAACCTCTAAACCCTAACCCATTTAACCCCCTATACCCCTAAACCCCTAATGCCCAACCCCTAACCCATTTAACCCCCTATACCCCTAAACCCCTAACCCATTTAACCCCCTAAACCCTAAACCTCTAAACCCTTAACCCCTAACCCCTTAAACCCTAATTCCCAACCTGTAACCCATTTAACCCCCTAAACCCCTATAGTTCTAACCCATTTAACCCCCTGTTGATGGGAAAAATTGTATTGCTGACAACAAGGGGGTCTCCTCGGTAAAAGGTCCCAATTAGACCTCACACCGTTTGGGATAGGAGCCCCATCTAGTATGTGGGCTCAGTTGCCACCACAAGTGTTTCCACTCTAGGTTGTCGGATGAGAAGATGATGAAGCAGAGGCAAAGGTGAAATGACCAATCAATGAAGAAAAATCAACCCAAGATTAACAAACCACAAACAAAGATACAAGCAAGTCTAAGTAGAAAAATAAAAGAGGGTATGCCGTGAGTGGGATCAGTAAGCCGAAAATCCAGTAAGACATACATGAAAGAAAACACCCCAGAAGTTCATTGCAAAGTAGTTCACAATAGGTCACTGACATGGCAAGGAACAAATAAACACTGATTCGAAAGCAAACGTACATGTAACTACTGTGAATTAGTTCATAACCAATTGCATGCATGAAAGCACAGGTACAAACATAGTGAAATATTAGACAACTAGTACTATCACCATAAGTGAGCATGTGAATCAGTGCCGGAAAAGAGAATATATATATTATTAATGTTGCTGCAACTTCAAATACATATTTGCAACTCGTAAAAACCCAGTAGTGGAACATGGGTTATTTATCTCAATGCATGCTACCAAAACCCTAGCCTCACTACCTCTCTCGCTACTTGATCCCAAGAGCTGAGTGCCTTTAGCTCTCAAGCACCAATTCACTCTCATGTCCTAGCTTTCAATTGCAGAGATAAAAGTCATTCACTTCATTTCCTGAAGTTGTACATATAAGCTGAGATGAATTTTGAGTTCCCTTGACTATTGGTCTTCCCGACTGTTGGGTTGGCTTGCGACTTGGGCCATTTGCGACCTGCGACCTAGGGTCATCTGCGACCTGTGACCTGGGGTCATCTACGACTTGTGACTTGAGGTCATCTCCGACCTGCGACCTAAAGTCATTTGCGACCTGCGACCTTAGGTCATCTGCAACCTATGACCTGAGTTCATCTGCAACCTGCGACCTGGGGTCATCTATACCTACGACCTGAGGTTAGTTTTGACCTGGGACATTCCTTCTATTCTTCTCCTTTTGGGAAGCTCAGCCCTTGCAGAGCACGATGCCTTTCCCTAGTACTAGCCTTGTGCGAATGGATCGATGATAGATGTGCCATTGAGCCTATAGTGAGGTTCTTTCGAGCTTTGAAAGGATCCCCCTTTCTTGTTGGAAAACCATAGCTCTTTGTGAAAACCAATAGCTTCTATCTGCAATCAAATAACATAGGTCACATGTCTTTATGATCGAATAATAATGCTTGAGGCGTATTCAATTAATTTCAAGAGTGATTCAAACAAATGTTGTTAGTTTAGACCCCTGTGTAGTTTTTTGTCATGTCGCAACATTATTGGTGTATGTGGTTTTCATATGATGACACTGTGCCCTTTTACCCAAGACTTATTTCTTCTCTATGGCGTAACGGTAAGGAGGATCGAATAAATCTTATTTGCACCGAGCACACTTCTATTTACGTGGTGCTTCCTTGGTCACTGCCTTGTATATTTTTTGCATGGCTAAAATGCGGTGTGTCATTACGTCCTTAACAAAGCCACTATGTGTACATGCACACATCTCCTTGGCGCATCCCTGGTTTTTTCTCAATTGTGCACGAAGGTGAGTCCTCTTCTTATTATTATGGTACCTCAACTATATGTGGTCAAGCAAGCACAACGACCAATTCCCTTTATCCTCATACAACTTTGCCTCTAATGATAATGCCCCTCAAGGCGCCTACCACCTACCGTAACCAGAGTGCATGCCCTTCCTATGCGATTTGAATGCCTGAGAGTGCGACTGCCAACACCGGTGGCTGTGCAACCTCTGCAGAGACTACGTGGGAGAAGTGTGACTGCTCAGAGTAACCTAAGACCGTCAACGATAAATCTGAGAGCCATGAGCGTTGTTGTTTTGTTGTTGTTTTCTTTCGATTTCGTCAGGGCAAACAAACAAAACGACAATGAACAATGTGTTCGAAGAGCCTTGAGACATGAGCTGGCACTAGAAAAATATTCAACATTTCTTCCTTAGCGTTGTGATTTGAAGGATGCCCACCGTGAGTTCGTGTCCGAGGCTAATGTGTCATTTTCCCTTAATTAGGTTCTTCGGAACACAGGGGATTCTACTGATGCACCTGCGTCAAATGTGGCTCTTGCATGCATGCTTATGCCACACGTGATTGCAGGTATGGTTCCCACAAGCAGTCGTTGTTTCCTTTGGCGATTGAACCTTATGGTATTTCCAAACAACAACGATGCATGTAGGTTTCATGTATCTCTGCTCTGGTCTCATGACTTGGCTGGATGTTTAAACACATTGCATGTATGTAGTCGCGCGGATGCAGTCCCGACAATGCGACTCAACGAGGTCGCCGAGTCGCAACCTCCACAATTCGCATTCCACATCACTCCTTCAACACATGTGACTTGGCAACTAGTAGACCGAATCACCTTCCTCCTCTTGGGCTAGTCGCAAAAGGTCCTCACCGGGAATTGCATTTTCTTCTTTGTGTGGCCTGGAGTCATAATATGCTAAGATCGCGCGGACGTGCCATACGAATACCTTTGGCCAACTTTCCTCCCAATTAACAAGGCTCCACGATGCATATGTGCCCATGTTGTGCCGAAGTTTTCAGGCTCCACACCATATGGGTCTTCGGGTAGTCAATAAGGCGTGCATTTTATAGAGCTGGACTTATGCCCATGTTGGCTGATAACCTTTTCTCAAAATATTTCCTAATGTGCAGCCTTTAAAATCCCTCAAGTGGTTGGTGCTACCCTTTGTTTGCATGTAGCAACAAAACTTATCGCTAGTGCAAGAGGAACTACCTCAATGGTAAGCTTGGGCAACATGTGCTTCATGTGATGCGGCATAAGAGACAAGCCTGCGCGATATAATCCCCATTTCACCCTTATTGGAATCTTTATTTACGTGGGTTGCAACTTGATGTCTATATCGTCATCATAAGTTCACGATAAACGACAACGACTTTACCCTGCTTCATACTCCTTCATATGCCGCCGAGGAAAATATATTAAAAGACCTTTGAATCGATGAAGGGACTTTCGATGATCTTTGAAGTGCGTTCGTCTTTTATGGTGGCTACCCGTACGAATTCAAAAGGTCTGTGATAATGCTCATTTCAAAAAGCATTAACCCTTGGCCTATCCCAAACTCCCACCACACCATATGTCAAATACTTACCGCGTGTTGAAGAGTAGATATTATTGTGTACCCAAAACTCCTTTGAGGATTCAGAAAGTTCAAATGAACAATTAAAACCTTCATGAAATTGCTACATAAGTCAGTGCGCAATAGATATGACATCTTTGACATATTTCCTAAAAGGAATAGAATGAGAATAAGTCAGCTTTCGGTAATAATTAGAAAAAACAAATGACTAAAAAATAGCTCATTCGAGGATCAGCAATATTGAAATATACAAACTAAGATATTGCAACTTAAGTCAATTGTTTGAGCATCCCTAAGTCTGGAAACTGGCTTAAAACTTATATTTTCATACAACCATTGACCGTAGTAGACCTTGACACTTCATGATTCCACAAGGTAACGATTCATTCACATAGGAGGCCTTCTTTAAATGACAAGGACCATGCTCTTGGAGGGTGGGGATTAAACGCAAAGCAGGGTTGGCTTACATGCATCTAGGGCTGCGAGGGCATAAAGGAGCATGCAATTCATGCAAACCCTAATGCGCACGTTGAAGGGTAGAACCTAACAAGCACTTAGGGGAATAGGTTAGGCATTGAATTTCACTGTGACGTCGTGAAAAGCCAATGAGAGTACAACCACAGGAAAGAAGATCGTCCTTTTGACAAACTAGGGTTTCTCCCAAACCCTACTATGATTAGGGTTTCATAAGACGAGCCAAACTCGAAACCTCACCTACCCAAGCCCAACGCCCCATTGATTGGTGATGACTACTAGGGGAACATATCTTTGAATCTGTGAAGGAACTCTCAATGCTCTTTGAAGCAGTAAACCCAAAACCCTAACACAGTCAAGAGACAACAAGACAAGTGGGTGTGGTGACAGTGCTGGGTAGAAATAGGTCATGGGGATATTATTGACTGAAGGCTGATTCGAAAACTTAATGGGCTGAGCGAGCAGAGGGGGACCCGAAATTTTGAATATACCCAAAATTTTGGGTGGTGTTGTAGCGGCTACAACACCCCCTAAACCCTTAAATCGCTAAACCATTAACACCTAAACCCCTAACCCATTAACCCCTAAACCATTAACGCTTAACCCATAACCCATTAACCCCTCACCCCTAACCCCTAAAATCCTTAACTATTAAATCCCGTAACCCCTAAGCCCCTAATCCCTAATCCCTTAACCACTAACTCATTATTCACCTAGCCCCTAACTACGCCTAAATCCCCTAACCCCTAAGCCCCCAATCCCTAATCCCTTAAACTCTTAACTCATTATTCCCCTAACCCCTAAATGTGCCTAAATCCCCTAACCCCTAAGCCCCTAATCTTTAACCCCTTAACCACTAACTCATTATTCCCCTAACCCCAATCTCTAATTCTTTAACCACTAACTCATTATTCCCCTAACCCCTAAATGCACCTAAATCCCCTAACCCCTAACCCCCCAATCCCTAACCCCTTAACCACTAACTCATTATTCCCCTAAACCCTAAACGTCTAACCCCTAACTCGTAAGCCCCTAATCCCTAATCCCTTAACCACTAACTCATTATTCCCCTAACACATATAACAGTCCTTAAAACTTGTTGGGATTAGCCATTCCAAATGAGAGCATTTATAGTTGGGACCTACGATCGGGTTAATTCCCCCTTGTTGGCAAGGTGGACTACCATGAGAAAAACCATGGGTTGAAAAAACCTGGAACCCAAAAACCTCTCCTCGGAGGTGTAAAGTATACATCCCTTTGGTTACGCTTTAGATGAGATGGTATAGACCTTTTTGAAAAACATCCTGGACAAAAATCATTCCCAGACTAGAAATTATGGGAGGGAAAAAACAACATTTTATGTGGATTGAACCAAGCTTAGGACTATCAAAGACTTTGGGTGTTGGCTTTAAGCGTCCCATGTTGCCTTACCATGGGTTTAAACCCTGCTCCCCCAATGGGTAGAGGAAACCTTAGTTAATCCACTATGGAGGAGGTTCCAGCTAATGGTTCATTATTTACATGAGATAGCCTTTGGCCAATTTTATACCCCTATTGAGGGTCACCTTGACTGATGGAATCCTGAGTTGAATTCATCTAAAGGCTAACCACAAAGTATGTATACTTTTTTGGAAAGAATGCATAAGCGAAGTAGATATACACGTTGGACGAATTAATGCCACTATACTACATTCATTGGAGATATACAATAATTTCTTCCATACAATTTTATCTCAATTTTATTTTAATAACTAATTAATTAATTTCTTTAAAGACTCTTCTAGATAAATCACATAAATTTTTTAAGGTAAATTCTTTTTGAACCACTCATTGTGTGGTTCATCAACAATATTTTTAAAATAAATTTATTAGAATGAAATTGAATTGATTTTTGAAGCTTCATTTTAAATCAATTGTTGAACTTACTTAAAATCACTAGTGTGGTCAACATCCATCAAAACAACAATGAATATAATATTAAAAATAATATTTGGAGGGCATGATATTAAAAATGATGCTTGGAAAAATGGAGGGAGAGAATATTCATTTTTCGTTTAAATTTTAAACCTTCTCCCGCCCAAAACACATTACTCTGTTTTGGTCATCTCCCTTCTGCCCAAAACACATCACTTTGTTTTGGTCATCTCCCGCTGCTTTTTTACCATCAACGAAGAAGCTCTCATGCTTTTTCTACTAGCAACGAAGCAGCTCTCAGATCGAAATAGGGATAGGGAGTGGCAGTCGAAGCCTCCTTCTCACGCGGATATTTAATTTAGCAAGTAAGATGTTGCTTCTTTTGGATTGAACTGCTCGTGCCCATTATTTTGTTTCCACATTGAAGTGAAGCTTTTTATATGTCAATTTATATTATCATTTCTCTATATCTTTATTTGGAAAAATGGTTCTGCTTCGAAATCACCCCAAGAAAATGGACCAGAGTAATTGTTTGTAATGGAGTCCCTTGTCTTGTATTTCACCTTGGCTCACATGGACTTGTTTTCTCTTTCCTTCATAGTTCATTCTGGCCTTGCTGTTATGACTTGTTTTCTCTTTCCCAGTACTCTTTCGTCATCGAATTTTAGGAATCGGACAGAGTTTTTCAAAAATTTTGAGGTTTTAAGGTCGAATCCAGCGAAATGAGCTTTTCAAAATCTCATTTGTTAGGTAGTAGGAAGTTGTTAGCTTCTCTCTCGGCACCTTCTCTAGGGGGCGAAGAGCGAATTTGGCAATCTGATTCCCAGCCCAACAAGGGCAGTTTCAACTCTGATTTGGTTGTGTGGAATGCAATGATTAAAGGGTATGTGATGCACGGGCAAGGAGATAGTGCTGTCAGTTTGTATCATCAAAATTTATTATCAGGTAAGAAACCTAACCATATTACATTTCTTGTTGTGCTGTATGCATGCAATCACGTAGGCTTGGTGAATGAAGGACACAAATAATTTGATAGCATAGGTTAGCATTATGGCGTTAGGCCAACTTTAGAGCACTATGAATGTATGGTTGACCTACTTGGGCGTGCAGGATTCCTGGATGAGGCACACAATCTTATAACAATAATGCCAATAGAACCTAATGTTGTTATGTTTAGGGCTTTTCTCAGTGGCTATAGAGCTCATGGTGATATAAATTTAGCAGAATGTGTTGCAAACTGACTATTTGAGTTAGAGGCTAATAATCCTAGAAATTATGTGTTGTTATCAAATATTATGATGTAGCTGGCAAGTGGGAAGAAGTGGTAAAAGTGAGAGCAGTAATGAAAGATAAGGGTTTGAACAAACCAGCGGGATGCAACTGGATTGAGGTTAAAAATAAAGTGCACACATTCTTTGTGGGAGAAAAATTGCACCCACAATCATAACATATTTATGAGAAGGTGCAGAGCTTGGCTAAGGAGATCAAGGCTGTAGGGTATGTTCCTGACAACGACTTTGTGTTGCATGATGTTAATGAAGAGGAGAAGGAAGACATCCTTCACAGCCACAGTGAAAAGCTGGCTCTTGCATTTGGGCTGATCAACGCACTCCCAAAGACATTAATTCGAATCACAAATAACCTCCATGTGTGTGGCGATTTCCACAATGCAACCAAGCTCATTTCCAAGATTGCAGGCCGGGAAATTATTGTGAGGGATCCCAATCACTTCCATCATCTTAGGAATGGACTGTGTTCATGCAATGATTATTGGTGATCCAATTGATAAAAGCTTGTATGATGGGCTGGTAGGCAGGTATTGACATTACTTTTGTTGATTGTGTTTGGTAGGCTTTGTGGGTCTAGGATAATGCAATCAATCCTACAGAAATTTTGTATAGATGGTTTAGTTTAGGGCGTCAAATATTTTTAGCTTTATCACCTTTGACACAAATTTCTTGGTATACAGATAAACGATAAAAACAATTGGGTCAGGTGGGTGAAATTGTAGGAATATTAAAGTAGCATCAGAATCCTTTGTAACGTCTGTATCTTCTGCCTTTTCAGTATTACCTGGTAAAAACATCTACACATATCAAACTATTTAGTAGGCCTTTTATAGCTAGAGCCAAGGAACAAGTGCCTTAGAATATTCTTCCCTCCTTATTGAGAATTTCAACTCTATCTTATTAATTTGAGTGTGACAACAAGACTGATAGATGGTTGATTTTCCAAGAGAAACATTCCAGGAACATAATTATGTTTCCATATGTGAAAATATGACATTTCCATTGAAAATAGGCATGTCAACAAAAAAGTAGCACAACAAAAGTGGATGATAGTGCATGACATATGTTTTCTCTTCCAGCATGGGCTGGAAGACAAAGTGAAGCCTTGTATCATAATTCATTTTTTGTAATTCTATAAGATAAGGCAACTTTTCCACAAGAATGAAAAGGTTCATGATAATGTGTAAAATTACTTTTATCATGTTTTCTTAAAGGGGTCATCGAGTGAGGGATAGATGAGAGATATATGTCGGATTCCCAACTCCTAGTTGAGATTGATGCCAGGAATCTTTAACTATTTGCTATTGAAAGGATAGGCATATGATATTGTAGGGTATGTGAAATTTTTCGAGTCTAGAAATACTTGAACATAATTATAGCTTTGCTTGCTAATAATTCCCAAAAACCATGGGTTTTCGGTGCATGTGAGCAGAGAATTATGGAAAAAGACACTTAAAGTACTTATTATATTTTTCCATAACAAATGGAACATTGTAGTAGCATAGCACAAAGAGTAGCAATCCATGGTAGTGTTCTCTAGATTTTTCTTGATGAAAATATATTGTGGCAAAGTGATGTAAAATTCTAGTGCATTTCTCTGGGTCAAAAATTTAGATATTTTCGTAGAAATTGGAAATTTATTTCGTCAGGTAGTACTATAGTTTTGAGACATAAACAGATAAGCCTTAAGGTAATAAAATTGATGGAATGGGTAACCCAAGTCAATATGCTTAATCTCAACTGTTGTATAGTTTAACAGAGTACTGACCAAAAGGCATTGTTTTTTCATTTCGTTGAAGCTGTTGTAAAGGGATTATGTAATATTTGAAGTGGTTCCTCAGTAGATGTGATATTTATAATGTCCCTAATTATTTTGTATTGAAATGCAATCTCTCTCTGTTTTCCTTCAAAACACGCATATGATCTAGTTTTCATTCTCGCAGTTATGGTTTGCGCTCTCATCTATTTTCTTGGCCTCCTCTCGTTCATTGGCTATGCATGTTATTATTGCAGACGAATGGGGGCCGACCCATCCGATCGGGTTGTAATCCTTCTAGCGAACACTGGACTGAAGAAGGCGAGCATGAAAGCACTGCCAACTATTGTTTACACATCTGCTTCTAAGCTATCACTGGGATTGGCCACGGCTGCTCCATCTGCTTGGCCGAATTCGAAGAAGGAGAAAAGCTGTGAATGCAACCCTGATTTTTATTTCAGTCCTTAATACTCATTAAAATTATAATCTTACTTTTTCATTACAATCCTGGAATGCATGCCAAGAGGATTCAGAGTACATTATTTTCAGTAGGCTCATAAAATATGGGAGATGGATTTTCAGAAGATTGTTGATGGTTGGAATATTACCACTTCAATCTCGATTTTCAACTCTACATTTGCATAATCGTAATAGTAAAATGATTATAACCATAAGAAATGGAACATTAAATTTATCGATGCTCAGCCATTATTAGAGATTCAGCTTCTGCTTCCATTCCTACAGCTCCTATGACTACAAGCCGCACCACCCTCTGTCATTTCTTCTTTGCCTCTCTTCCTCTTGTGTGCCATGTGACCGACGACCGATTCATTTTCTGAAGTGGAATTGAGAGCGAGGGAGAAGTTAATAAGAACCCTGGCTCCACGCATTCTGAAGGCGGTGCGGTCATATGCCAGAGCAACCTCTTCGACAATGATGAAGTGGGATTGGCCACTGGCTGTTCCATTTGCTTGGATGAATTCGAAGAAGGAGAAAATTTGCGGATGCAACCCAACTATAATCATGGATTCCACGTGGAATGCATTGATAAGTGGTTGACCTCGTATTCTTCTTGCCCTATGTATAGGCATTCTTTGAATCTCCTTTAGCAATTGATATGCATGATAATACTCTTACGTGGAGCCCATTTAAGGCAACTCATGGCACGAAATGCAGTGAGGGTGAAACTGTGACGAGTCCAAAGAAAACCCTTAAAAAGGAAACCATATCTCATCTCAAAAATGAAAAAGATCACGACTTAAGCAAATATACGGGAACAACAGCAAAATTGTCATTCCCAAGAAGCTCTTCCAAAAAAAAGTTGGAGCGGTGCTAAATCTAAGGAGTGCAAGTGTCCAAAGTGTAGAATTATCTACAATTGCAATATTTGCATGTAAACTTGAATATAGAAATGCACCTAGGCGAAAACATGCTAATTGTTACATTGCTTGTTTAACTCAAATTTTCAATCAGGTTTTGATATTGTCTGAGATTTCCAGAAATAAATTTGTTGAATTCATTATTGCAGGAAAAAGAAAGGTTGTGCTCCTACTGGAATTCTTGTCCATGCACTTAAGGTTACAGGTTTTGCTTCTATTGTTGATTTACTCAAGTGTCAAGGTCTTTCTGAGGTAAATTCCTGCACATGCAAATCTTTGAATTTTTCCTCAATGGAAGCCAATGCAGTTGATTGCGGGCATACAATTTTCGTCAAATGATGTTGGATCAGCATTGCAGTTTCTGGAATTTTGCTCATAATTTGAACTAGTATGTACTTTCTTATCCAAAATGTGTTTTAAGTTCATATCTATGGTTCAAACTGAAAATTTTGAACCGTGGAGATTTTCTTTTACATTGTTGTAGTTATACCTTCAGTGGTACCAATTTTTTTCTACAAACACACTAGTGTGATGGTATGAAGTGGAAAAAGTTTAATACTGGTCAGTTTCCACCATGATTTTGGCTAACATCACTTCCTACTTATTCAGTTCTTGATTTATGCATGTTAGATATAGCCCACGACACCTTTCCATTCTTTCAGAGCTCTGCTTTTACACTAGTGAACAATAATTTTTATAGAAGTTATTTGATTGTTAAAATAAAAGTAATCTTTCCAAGGCATAATTTTTGAAGTATTTGTATATGAGGACTTATAGATGTACCTTACCGATAGATGACAGTACTTGCTATGCTCAGTGTAAGTGAAATACCAAAGCCTCTTTGATCATCAAGAAAATATGGTTTTGTAAGGTCTCTGTATTATAATGAATTTCCACTGTGCTATTGTCCACATGCTTATATTGCAACTATGAAAGTTTAGTCCCAATTGTCAGGCCTTGGCCTTGATTCTATCCGAAGCAGTTCCTCTTTTTATAGGGCTTTGACACATGCTTACCATTTGACATAACATTATCTGATAAACTTTGTATTCATAAAAAAATGAGCAATGATGACTCAGAAATGCGACTAAATGAATGAAGAAACCACTGTTCTACGAGGATGTGTCCCTTAGGGTGGGAGGGGGCACTTCCATGTTTCCCATGTTCCCAAGGTGTCTTTTTCTTGTAGGATGCTCCAAGAAACATTTTTCCACATATCTATTTTGGGAAATGCGGTGAAACATAGAGGGAAATGCATTTTCCCAAAAGGGTTTTTTATTTTTCCCTTTTTTGGGACGATTGAAGAAACATTTCTCTACACATCTCTATGGGAAACGAAGATGGAAACTTCTCCCTACTGTGAAGGATGCATTTTCCAAAAGGATGATTTTAAAGCTTTTCCCTATTAAAAAAATGCGCTTTTGGATGTCTCTTAGAAAAAATGAGTTGCCAATTTTTATGGTGTCCCAAATACTTCTACTTGCGTGTTGGACCATCCCTATACGTGCAACCAAGACTACGATTCCTTGTATTCCTTCTCCAAGTGACTCTTTATTCACGTTGTGCTCACTCTTTCCAATGCCATTGCAACCCTCGCCTAGTACAATATACCATCATTTCGACACAAGTCATTGATCCACATTGTACTTTTGACTAATTAGTGCTAATTAAATTGTACTTTGTCAATTTTGGATTTTTGGCCATGTTATTAGAACCCCATTGTCAAGGTTCCTAGTGTAGTCAATGTTCTTTATCCATGTTGTGTTCACACTTTCAAATGCAAGTGCAACCCACACCTAATCCAATATACCTCATTTCGACGTGAGTAGTTGATCCACATGGTAATTTTGACTAATCAATACTAATTAAATTGTGCTTTGTTAATTTGGGATCTTTGGTTATGTTATTAGAACCCCATTATCGAGGTTCTTAGTTTGCTTGATGTTCAAGGTGATCAAAGGTTATAGAGCTTTTGCCACTTTTAGTGGTATGTAGAAGTAATTGATTAATTTATAGTAATAAAATTTTGTTCCAATTATATATTTTGCGAGCTTTTAAAAGCCAAAAAAATATCTATCACCTTTTGGATAATATCATTAGATTGTTTACATATATAATCACAAAATATAGCAATAAGTGAGACAAAAAAATAGATATGGAAGGCAAAAACCCCTGCAAAATTATTATTCGTATACTCTTGGTATTTTAGCACTTGTGGAATCAGTTGGAAAGCCTCCTTGGAGAGCTTGTATTCTAGGGTATTGAGTTCATGGCATATATGGCCACAAGAGAACCAATCCAAATTGTTGTAGACTTGTTTGATACCTTGCAAAATGTGAGCCAAATGAGGGGCCACTATGTTGACTTTGTTGCAGACTCAATCCACAACAAGTTTTGAATCCCCCAAAATATTTAGTTTTTTGACATATTTTTGGTTGACCACATTGACAAGAGCCTAGAGAGTTTAAAATTCAACTCTCATGTTTGTGCTCATGCTTGGAGCATATTTGATATGCAAAAAATGAGCAAGTTTTGCATATTTATTTCCACAATTATTTTATTTCATTGCTTTGATCTTTGTTATTCTTTTAGTTAGTTTTTTGTACAAATAATAGATGCGTAATATAGCCCATTAATATTTATTCGGATTGTCTCTTTGTTATTGCTTAACATGTTAACATGGATTACACTTTGTCAAATGACATTTACATGATACATGTTCATTTCAACATACCACTAAAATGTTTTTGAACACTAATCATCTATAATCTCTCTATACTTAAGTATGAAATGAATTTTTATATATTTTAGCACATCTTAAGCCATCTTATCTTCATTAACTTGAGTTATGATTTGTTTAATTGTTAGTGGGTAATTTGGGTGAATCTTAGAGTAGTGTTCCTTAGTTATATAGAAGGATTCACTTAGGGCCATTTTTAGTCTTCTCGAATTGGTCCTTATGTGTCTAAATTTATTTGATACAAGTTGATGATCAAAATTTTCTTTGAAAATTTTATTGATATTTGTTTTCTAATTGTCTTTAGTTTTTAATGATGATTGATAGGTTTTCAAAGCAATAATTTTTTGAGTCCTTTCCTTGCATGTCTGCTTATGTGTGGAAATTTGGCTAATTTATTTCTTGCAAAAGGAGTTTTGTTTGTTGTGCATGGCTTTGTACTTTGTATGACCATACACATTCTTTCAAATGTTGGTGTGGGATATTTTATGGTTCGTTGCCCATAAACAACCCACCTCAACCCTACACCAAGGTCCTCTTATCTATTTTAGTGATGTATCATGGTGTGTTCAAGCATCTCCTTTAGATTCTCTTGCCTTAGTATAGATGTAAAAGTGTGGTTTTCCATTTGATGTGTATTGCCTTTGTAGGTACCCTTTTTGGATTTGTCCTTAGTTGCATGTTTGGCTACAATAGATGTTTTAACCAATTCATTTGGGTCTCTGTGTTAATTTAGATACCTTATGGTATATGTGCACTGATTGGGGTCTTTGTTAATCATGGAGCCTCTCCTGGTTCTTGATTTTGATTTGTTAGGATATGCTCATTTAGGTGTTTATTTAGTCAAACTTTACCTTAACTCAAGTGGTTTTTCCATGTATATCAATTTGTTATTTTATTTAATTGTTACTTCAAAATTTAGTGCCCTAGTGCAAAGCCTCTCTGATATGACCCAAACGTCGCAAGGCTAAGGCTAGTGTCGGGCTAGCGACAGATAAGGTGGCACTACCGACGGTTGTTTTCGTCGCTGGCATGGCCCAACCGTCGCAAATTTGAATCATATAAGCCATTATTTCCAAAGATTCATTTCACTCAGGTATAACTAGATTCATTAGCAGTTTGTATGCATAAACCTATAGCAAGATTCATTAGCATTTTCTATAGAAAACAATATAGCCAGATTCATTAGCATTCTGATAGGCAAACATACTTTCCAGGTAACCTAACCAAACTACAGTAAACCAAAATATTAGGCAACATTTGGGACATAACAATCCTTCTCTTCAAAAGAAAAAAATAAGAGAAGATAAGAGATCAATTGTAGATTAAGATGCTCACCTATATGAAAGACTTTGGGACATCCATCACAAAGGATAAGGTCACCTCCATACCAACACTCAGAACAAAAATCATCATTATCACTTGGATCAAGTAGCTTTCCCTCACATGATTTTTTTTGGCTTGTAAGTGAAAGCACTACCTCATGTAGTCAGTGCCCATCCATAAGATAGATGCGTTGATAACTGTTCAACAATGGGCAATGCAACAATAAGCTAAAAACACTGTTGGTCTAGATATAGTCTTGACAAAAAGAAAAGGGACAAAAACCAAAACAACATCACAAAGATACTTACAAAGTTTGACTCTTTCCCCATCCAGCATGTACTTCAGGCTCTGAACAACACACCTAATAAATGTAAAACAACCTAAATAGTAAAAAAAAAAAAAATTGAGCAAGTGACCCTTTGAAATTTAATAAAAATGATCTAAAAATTAATAATATCTTTCCAAGGTTGTTTTATCTCGTGTCATATACTCATATTTCCATGTCATCATCATGTTAGGTGACTTAGTATATTGTGCTTGTTCCTGGAAGGTTACCTAACATAAGGGCCTGGGGAACCTCATCTGGTTGCTTATGTGGGTTCTAGAACAACAACATTGCCAGAGTATCTTGGACATAGGAATAGTTGCCTGGGGCCTCATGGTGGATCTCACTACAAAGGAGGAACTGATTATTTGGGTGGAGACTAGTTTAGGAAGTGGCCAAAGAGAATTTACGACAATATTCCAAGAGAATATTGTGCTAAATAAGAGCCAGAGATTGAATTTGGGAGAAGTTCTAGGAGTTGGCATCTTTATCTAGCAAATCTGGAACTTCTCTTAGATTCTAGCCATCCCAAATTTTCTTTGCATCATCTGTCCATTTGGAAATCTGCCATAGGGTTAGGAGATTACTAGTCTGAAGCCAATTTCTGATATTTTCCACTTCTTCCTTCTGTCCAAAGGGCTGATCCCCAAGGATCTAGTCATCCTAGATTCTAATTTTTCCCATTACCGGGGATCCAGTAAATCTTGGATTTGAAGTGCTCCATTGCTGTGAGACAGAGCTTGAAAACTGGCAATCCTTTTATATTTGTTGGAGGCTGGTCCAAACATCTTGTACATTGCCCTTGAAAGTATTTTTTCCATATAACTCTCTTACTCCAGCTGGAGTTTCCAGAGACAAGATTCCAAAGAAGCTTGGAGCTCAGAGCAAGGTTTTGAGCTGCAAGGTCTCAAATTTAGAGTCCTCCTTCCGAGAAAGGCTTCTTTATTTTGTCATAGCTTACTAAATGAAGCTTCCTTTCGTTATTTTTCCCACCCTCCCACAAAAATATTCTTAACAGACCGTCCACTTTGCTAATGATGGTTTTAGGGGCAAGGAGAATTGAGTTCTGATGTAAGGGGAGACTTATGAGGACAGATTTCAGGAGAATCACCTTTCCTACAATGTTTATCCATGATGCTCCCCAAGCTTGTATTTTTAATTTCAGCTTGTCTAGCAGTGGCATCTAGTGAGCAACTTTAGGGATTAATTTGAAGCTAGGAATCCATAGATATTTTAAAGACTCCCAGAATAGGGATCCTTCCATTTCTAATAGCCTTGCTATGTCTACCATCTCCCTTATCGGACAGTTCCAGCCATAAATTGTGCTTTTTAGATAGTTGATCTTGCTGCTCGAAACCGCCTTGTAAATGTCCAACTCACTTTTGAAGGACCTTGCCGATTTAATGATTTCTCCTCCAAGTAGCAAGGTGTCATCAAAAAATTGGGCATGGTTGATATCTTTAACATTATGAACCATCCTGAGGCCTGAAAGAGTTCAGATATGCTGGCAGTGGTCTAGTTGGAAGTTCAACACAGAAGCTTGAATGGCGTAGAGAAGAGGGGACAATGGACAACCTTGTCTTAGCCCTCTTGAGGCTTGGAAAGACTTCGTTGATCGACCATTGACCAGAGGAGCTATCCAGGGAGAGGCTATACAAGCTTTCACCCAACTTATGAAAGCTTTTGAAAAGACGAGCTTCTCCATAACTATAAATAGAAAATCATGTCTCACCCTGTCAAAAGCATTTTCCAAATCAAGCTTAATAACCATACCTTTTTCTTTCCGTTGACAACTTGAATGGATTTCTTCTTGCACCAGCACTATATTGTCAAGAATCTTTCTCCCTTTGAAACCTCATTGGTTCTCTGGGATGATTACCGGTAGAATTTTCTTAAGACGGTTGGCTATGATTTTAGTGACCAACTTATAGCCTGTATTACACATGGAAATGGGCCGAAATATACTGAAGTTGTTGGCTCCTTTTTCTTTCAGAATGAGGGCAAGGAAGGTCGAATTGGTGCTGCCTCTTAGCTTAGAGCAACTCTGAGATTTCCTGATCATTCTCAGAAGATTATTTTTAATGGTAGACCGACAGGTCAAGAAGAACCTTGCAGTGAAACCATCAGGGCCAGGTGCCTTATCAGGTTCCATGCGGTCCAGAGCCTTTTTAAGTTCTATCATACTGATCGGAGTAGTCATCATAAGATTATTTGCACCTTGAATTTAAATCATTCGGATAGGAGTGTGTATCAATAGGATTCTCTTCCAGGGCTGAGAAAATATCTTTGAAGAATGAATGGGCTGCTCTCTTAATGCCTTCAAAGTCTTTAACCAAGGTGTTTTGATAGTAAATTTCATTTACTGCTTTGAAGTGCTTGCGGGCCTCTGCTTGCTTATGGAAGTAGCTTGTATTCATGTCTCCCGCTTGCAGCCATAGACTTCTGGACTTCTGCCTCCAGTACTCTTCTTCCTCCCTGCTTGCTCTATGGTAGTATTTTTGCAGATCTGCTTCTTTGTGTAATTGTTCTTGAGTTACTTCAGAGTTCTCCAGGGACATTTGATGGATCTCTAAAATATCATGCACCTCTTTTCTTTTGGAGAAGGGAGATTTCAGCGATTTAGTCCAATCTTTAAGCTTGTATTATACTTTATTATAATAAAGGTGGTTATTATATTATTTATTATGCTTTGAATTAATTTTTTTTGGCTAAGATTGCAGATTGGTTATTATATTATTTATTATACTTTGGTTTCATGTGAAGGAATAATTGATGACTGATAAGCCTTTGAGTGAGTTTCCTCACTGCCCTCTTCAACTGTATTAATAAACTCGTCATCTTGTTTTAAATTAATACAAGAAACTATGTGAACCTCTTCTAGAATTGTAACTTGAAATAGGTGTCCTCTATTTAGTTAGACCAACAATTATCTTATCAATATCCCTATGGAACCCCATATCTAGAAAATAGTCGACTTCATCAAAGTACGATAACTTTCACACCCATTAAATGACCTGAGACAACTTGGGTATTCTCTATATGGTCCCAAAGCGTTCCAGGAGTGGCCACTAATATTTGGCAAGGATTTGTTTGTATCCATTTTTGTTCTCTTGGTAATTTAGTGCCCCCACTAACTACTTCTACACCAATATTTGCATGGAATTTAAACAAAACATTGGCCTCAACAACAACTTGACTTGAAAGTTCCCTAGTGGGAAAAATGACAAGAACAAGAATAGGCAGCCTTTTACGATCTTGGAGGTATGGTGACTTCACTATCACCTCAATATCAGGAAACATAAATGCTACTGTCTTGCTAGTGCAAGTTTTAGCCTTGGCCAACACATCCTTGCCTTTGAGAATAAGTGTAAGATTTGCTTCTCTCACAATGGTCATACACTCATATCCCACTGTGTTGGTTTCCTTGAGTGTCAATGGTGTGATATTATGCTGGTCAAATCTTGATTGGCTCAAATAATTAGCATCCCCAATAACCTTCACACTACTTGTTTTTGGATATGCTTTTTCAACAAGACTCAACATTGGCTGCTTGTGCCCCATAGGCTTCACTGAATCAAATTAATCATCTTCATCTTCATATTTAGACTCATCTTCATCATCACTGATATTTAATGCTTGGATATCGGAGGATTTAGAGCCTATTTTGTTCAACATGCCACCTTCTCCTTGGTTGCCTCTTGCAGAGACCCCATTACCTCTAGAAGTTCTATATAATCTATCATTATCATTATTTCTACCACGCTTCATCCAACCAAACATAGATATGTCCCGCTTATTAAAATAGTTATCCATATCCAATTCCTCTTCAAACAAATGTTTGAATTGGACCTGCCTTCTATTACTACTTATTTTGTTAAATCCTTTGTTTTAGGGAATTTTTGTGGAGAAGAAGAGGTTCCGTTCTCCCAATCATCTTCAAATCTACAACCTTCATGACTTCTTGCATGACTCTCACTCTTCCGAGATTGCATAATATCAAGTGATATGTACAGAGGTGAACCACATAATGTGTCTACTATCCTTTGGGGTTGCAGGGTCATGGATTCTGCAATATTCAATACCACATTCTTGTCATTTGTTGAAAGGATAATTTTGTGGTTTTCAGTCCCTATGTATAAGATTGTTTTCACATAGAAATTTTAGTCCAACAACAAGTTGGATCATTATTTGTCTCACTGTATATTTTGAAAACCTTCCATATTGTTGAATATATGCAACTAAATCACCACTATAAATACAATTTGTTACTATGCACAAATATGGTGGCATTGTGCAAGCACCAATAAACTAGACTATATGTTTATGCCATACTTTCCTCGAATTGAACACATCTTGGATTGTTGAAAAATGTGTTGCAGTACACAATGAAGTTGTCGTGACTGAATAGGCTATTGTGGTTAACATTGCAGAAGACGCTTTGAACAAGTACTACTCCCTATTTCTTGCAGTGTTGCTACAACCATTGCCTTGTACATATATGGTTGGATTCCCACCATAGAAGAATAAAATCTATCTAGCATATGCGTCCAAGGATCCATGCTTAGCGTTTGAAATTTCAAGCCCTAAAGATTTTTCTATTTAAGAACAACATAAACAATGTCAAAATGCTTCTCACGGGAAGCAATAGTTGTTGAATAACAAATATTTGAGTCAATTTCCTCAATGCTCTCTTCAACTATATTAATGAACTTTTCATCCTATTTTAAAGCAATCCGAGAAACTTTGTGAACCTCTTTTGAAACTGTAGCTTAAAATAGGTGTCTGCCTCTCTTTAAGCACACCAAAAATTATCTTATCAATATCCCTATGGAACCCCATATCTAGAAAATGGTCAACTTCAACAAAGTACGAGCACTTTCACACCCATTAAACAACTTGAGACAACTGGGGTATTATTTATATGGTCCCAAAGCCTTCCAAGGGTGGCCATTAATATTTGGCAAGGATTTTTTATAGCCATTTATGTTCTCTTGGTAATTTAGTGTCCCCACTAACTACTTGTACACAAATATTTGCATGGAATATAAACAAAACATTGGCCTCGAAAACAACTTGACTTGCAAGTTTCCTAGTGGGACAAATGACAAGAACAAGAATAAGTGACCTTTAATGATCTTGGAGGAATGGTGACTTTACTATCACCTCAATAGCAGGAAACATAAATGCTACTGTCTTGCCGGTGCAAGTTTTAGCCTTGGCCAACCCATCCTTTCTTTGAGAATAGATGGAAGAGTTGCTTCTTGCACAATGGTAATACATTCATATCCCACTGTGTTGATTTCCTTGATTTTCAATGGTGAGATATTGTGCTGGTCAAATCTTGATTGGCTCAAATAATTACCATCTTGAGTATCCTTCACACTACTTGTTTTTGGATCTTCTTTTCCAACAATACTGAACATTGGCTGCATGTGCCCTACAAGCTTCACTGAATCAAATTCACCATCTTCATCTTAATATTTAGACTAATCTTCATCATCACTGATCTCCAGTGCTTGGATACCAGAGGATTTAGAGCCTCTTTTGTTCAACACGTCACCTTCTCCTTGGTTGCCTCTTGCAGAGACCCCATTACCTCTAGATGTTCTAGAGAGTCCATCATTATGATTATTTCTACCATGCTTCATCAAAACAAACATAGATATACCCTGCTTATTAAACTAGTTATCCATATCCACTTCTGCTTCAATCAGACGTTTGAATTGGGCTTGCCTTCGATTACTTGGGTTTACTTAATGAAATCCAAGGACGAAGTATTTACCAAATTTCAGGAATTCAACGTTGAAGTAGAGAACCTTACAGAAAGAAGAATCAAGATATTAAGGTATGATAATGGAGGCGAATACACATCCAAGGAAATGATAGCATTTTGCAAGGAATCTAGGATTAAGAGGGAGCTGATAGTCCCATAAAATCTTGAACAAAATGGAGTTGCAGTACGGAAGAATCAATGCATTGAAGAAAGTGTAAAGTTATGCTGCATGATTAAAATTCTACTATAGAAATGGAAACTAAGATGCAAGGCTCTCTCACCCACTCAACTTGACTTTTTAGTCGAATCAATTATCAAAATGCTTTAGTTGTGTTTAGTATTGGGTGATGGAAATCATTTCAATCAACATATTTTGAATTCTAGAATATTGTAGCTTCGGCCTTATAGTAGTGAGACACTCTTAGCCTTGAAAGTTGCTATCATGTATAAGAGTTTTGGTTAATCTGGAATGTTTGGAACTTTAAATTCTCAACATATTCCTTTGGGGAGAAACCTTGAGAATTGTTCCTTGGCTTAGGATTAGCATCAATAATTACTAGCCACCCTAGTCAGTCAGACATTAGATATGTTGAATATGCCATAACTAGGTGAACTCCAACAACTGTGTCATTGCTAATGGAGGGCCACATTGCATATCAACACCAATACTATTTATCTAGAGTAAACATTGGAGCTCTAGTTGCAATTATTCCTAGTAAACATAAGAAACAAGTGTCACAACTCATTCCTTGGCATGTAGATATTACTCAAGTTTAAGGGCATCTTCCCACTACAAGGTTTTGAGCTACTACCTAGCAAATCCACTTCTCGTTTTCTTGTTAGTATTTTGTGAATTTATATCAATGGTGTCCTTTTTGTTTATTCTTTGTAGTTTGAAATGGTTTATGTTTATTTATGAAGAGTAAGTCAATGTTCATGCTAGGGGAAACAGTTTTAATTATTTTTGACCATTTATTTTCAATGATGTTGTGCTAGCATGGGGATCTGCAACAGACCGCTTCACAGAAAAACTATGGTTATATTTAAGGTCTTCTTATCACTATTTTACTAGTAGTTAAATAATAAAAATGCATACTTTAAAATTTGAAGACATCATCTGAATATCTTTATTCTTCTTAAACCTAAATTATTTCTATGTTGGCTACATGAGAAAGATGAGATTAATAACCAAGAAGAAGGGGAAGGATCAATACCTCGAGTAAAGAGAAGGTTAATGTTGACAACTCAGCTGATGTAGCAACTAATTCCTCCAATACCTATTGCGATGGTTCATGGAAACAAAAGTGTGGAATATGAGAATGCAACATATACTCTTGCTAAAACAGTGTTGCGAGCTGCATCCAAGTTAGCTTCCACTTCCAATAAATATATGGGAAAGAAAGTTGATAATGAAAACTTGTATGTATCTAGTTGGCTTCACTTAGAATAATCAATCAATTGTCTTACAGTTAGGATTTTGTTAGTTCTACCTATAGTTTTATATTCAGTCTATTGTTTTGTAATTTTTACCATCTCTGTTAAGGTTTTTTTTTTTTTCTTCTTCTTTATGTCTACCCGAAATATGAAAGTTTTCCTTTCAACATGAAGTCTTATAAGAAATATTGTACACAATTTTTTACTTGCTTTAATTATCTATCACATGGTCAAACTATATTTTTTTTAGTATTAGAAGCATTTTATGAATTTCAATGAAAATCACTGCTTCATTTGGCAAGGCCTTTGGGCAGCTTCAGAAACCTAGAAGATTGAATGCGGATTTTGTTTTGAGGATAGAAAAAAGCTTCATGGATAAGGCAAAGAATTTGGAAGATGAGTTCTCCAGATAGTATTTCTCTTTGAACAACACCACTAGGTAGTATTTCTCTTTGAACAACACCACTAGTTGCAGTGGATTGTCAATATTTATAGTTTTTTATCAAACTTCAACAAAAAGCTTATCCTTTTTTGATTGATTAATAATTGATGGATTTATTATTTATACTTGTTGCTCTTTCTTGAAGCTTTTGTACTAACTATTTTGAACTAATTAAGGATCAAACATTGGTGGTATTGTCGTAATATGTTAAATTCTTGTTTGTATTGAATCAAGTATTTTCTGTAAAAGATCAATCAATGTGTTTTTTCTTGGAAATTACAAGTATGGTAAATATGGGAAAACTATTGGTGCTTTGTTGGTAAATTTGCAAAACATATCAAAACTACCCTTATTTTGTCTTTTCATTATAATGAAAGTTACATCCCAAAATAATCTTTTTTGGGGGATTACTAGTGGTGATTGCTACATTTTTTATGTTGGAAATTTTCTCCAATCACAACTACTATATTGTACAACGTGAGGAAAAAAATGGGAAGGGAATTGTCTTTGCAATTTATCCACTTATATTGTAGTGATTCATAAATATAAGAAAAGCATTAATAATTTGATATAGACTATTTGGCTTATTCATATGTGATAGTGGACCCAAATAGTAGTTCTTATCTGAAGAAATTCTCATTATACTTGGGCATTCTTGACATCATCGACCTCTAGCCTTGGAATTATTCACTAAGCCTTCTACATTATCTGGTTATCTACATGTATACGAGGCTATCCTATTATTGTATCCTTTTTACTTCATTTCAGTTTATTCCATACTTACCTTTGACATTTTCTAGGAGTTTTGTTTGCACTCCCACATTGTATAAGTAATCTACAACTTGATATTTCTAGCATGTAACTTATTTAGCATGATTGTGCCTAATATTTCATTGAAGGTTGAATATTAATTTTACTAATGTGTTATTTTTTATAGTGACGTTTTATTTGCTTTTTTTTATACATGTCATCTCGCCACATAGAAGCCACTATTTCCCAACTGAAGAAAACTTGTTCGAGTTTCTTTCTTTTCTGGGGGAAAATGGAATAGACAATATTGTTGATGTTGAGGTATATATCGTATAAATTCTTTATAGTATATTTTAGTTTACATTTCATTGTTCATCGTCTTTCATGTCTTATAATCTACATTGTATCTTCCTTCTTTTTCAGAAAAGGAACTCAATATTGATGGTAAGAAGCAAGAATTGAAGAAAAAGGAGAACAATAAAATTGGAGCGACAAAATGAAAATTAAAGAGAGAGAGAAGAGAATTGGTTTAGTGGTACCTGTAGAGCCAATATCTCGCATAAGATACATACATAGAGATTGATGGTCAAGTCTTCAGAGTTGGTGAATTCACGTGCAATGTTTTGGAAACCTAATGATAATGCTTTGAAGTGATGAAACAATATTTCATGTGTAAATTGTACTCCAACAAATATTAGTTAGAAACTCATATTGTAATACTTGATATTTTATATAATATAATTTATGTGGTTGGAATTGTTTACAGTTGCACTTGATATTATTTAGTATTGTAATTAACATATGTAATTGTGTGTTTTCATATTAGACGAACATGTACATTTTATGATTTTTATTTTATTTTTTTATTTTTATTTTTAAATTTAGTTGCAAAATAATATAAATTTATTTATGTTCATTAATAATGAAAACATAAAATCAATCTAAAAATACTAAATTATTAGTTTATGTTTATTAATGATGAACACAAATAAAATGAACATATAACTAAATTAGTTGCTTATAATGTTTGTTAATGAAAGTAAATGAAATGAATATAAACTACTAAATTAGTCATTTATATAATGAATATGAAACTACAAAAAGAAAATGGCTACTGCAAATGATAAATTTGGGATTACAAATGACGACTGAATTGTGCATATATACAGCTATTATTATTTAATTTACAATAGCTTATAACACGACCAAAATTTACTCATATTTCTTTGGTCATTAACTGGTTTCAAACGATGACCAAAATTTGCATATATATGACTATTAGTAGCTAATTTACAGTATCTTATAACACGACCAACATTTTGGTCATTAATTAGTTTTATCTGGTGATCATTTAGTAATATATTTTGTTGTATAATTGGTCATTAATTGTGGCAATAAATGGCCAAATCAATGACTAAATTAATGACCAAATATACTACTAGAAAATAAAATCAATGACCAAATCAATAATCAAATTAATGACTAAATCGATGACCAAATCAATGATTAAATTAATGACCAAATAAATGACTACAATGACCTAATAAATGACTAAATTAATGACCAAATATACTACTAGACAACAAAATTAAGATAACTAATTAATGACTATGTTAAAAACGACTAAAAGCTGGCCGCGTTATAAGATACTGTAAATTAGCCACTATTGGTCACCGGCCGAAAAATAGTCGTTTATATGCAAATTTTTGTCAATTTTTTAGTAACTAATTAGCCATGTTTTACTAGTGCTCCATCAATCTGGTGATGGCAGAAGCATAGAGAGATGGCAAAGAAATGGAGCTGTGTATTGGGTACTGAGTATCTTTTTCGTTCTACTTGTCCCACATTTTTTTCTGCTTACTACACATCCAAAGTAAAATCCAGGTAAGTGGGAAATAGGAGCTTTTTAGTGTCTATGACTATAATATGGAGGGGAATTTCTTAATTCATCCTCCTATTAGAATAAATTTGGTTGTATTATTTACTGATGAGTAGGTGGAGTTTATCTCACGGGCATATTGTGGGGATGGATTTTAATTTATCCACACATCTCTTTGTAACCTGATAAGTGGGAACTAGGAGTTTTCCAGTCTCCGTGACTATAATATGGAGGGGCATTTCTTCATTCATCTTCCCATTAGAATAACTTTGGTTGTATTATTTACTGATAGGTAGGTGGATTTTATCTCATGGGCATTTTGTGTGGGTGTATTTTAATGTATCCAAACATCTGGTCATATTTCTCCATAGAGGCCTTCCAAATTTTGGTGCATTTTTGGACTGCAACATACATCCTCTACCAAATCTACTGGATACACTTCAAATAGACGTTATCTATATATCCTGTCGGAAATACCTAATGCTAGGATGGCGGAAGTTTTTCATGACAAATATTGATGGTGTAGACATTGAGGAAGGGTTGCAACATAGTTTGTCTAAACTTCCAATTCTATGGCATAAATCACTAGACTCTTTCATCATTTCTAGTCCATGCGAAAGCATCCGTTACCATATCAGTTGATTTTGGTGGGTGTTCAAAGGCCGATGGTGTTGTTGTTGTTGTCAATGATAGAAGTTGGATTAATTTTGGTTGGGTTGGAATTCCATGTGATGTTATTCATGGTAATTCCATTTTATAATAGGTTGGTAGGCTCTTTCGATCCCGGGTCGATCAGTTTCTGGATCCTGTGGGTATCAGAATCGACCTCTACCAACTTGGCAGTTTCTATTCTGGGTTTTTGGTATTTTCTTGGATCTAGATGATTGATTGGACACATTAAGTGGGGTGGTGGTAGTTGGGATATCTCCACGACTGGATATTATCGACTTTGGTGTGGGCCTTTGGGCTATGTGGAGTATTTGAACTATTGCTAGTACCATAAATTCTCCATTATTTCCTTTCTCCTTCCGATGAGAACATCATTCTCTGCTTTGTCCTAAATCCTAAACTTCGATATTTTAATACATTATTTTTTCTATTTTTGGTGGGTTGCGCATTGACTTCTTTTAAGGATTATCCTACTATTGGCGTACTATTTTTTATCATCACGATTTTCTCTCTCGGGGATGGTAATTTTCGGTATCCCGAGGTTACTGGTGTCAATATCTCCCCTAACAGGATTATTGGCTTCTTGATAATTCTCTAACATGCTCTTTGGATGTCGACTGGTGGTATCTAAGCTGACATTTGGACCGTTTCTGGTGACACCCTAGATGTTGAAGTATCACTACATGAGGACTTAATTCGTGCCACCATGGATGTTGAAAGGGCATATGCACATCATCCTGGGTCCACTTAATTGGAATATCATGACTTGTGACTCCACTTCGAAATATTCCGACACCACCTAGAGGCCATCCACAATCGTTGTGTCATCCGGGCTCCTTGCATACTCGTTTGAGACAGAAGGGTCATTGTAATAAGCTTATCTGGGGTTCGGGGGAACCTCATTTATGTAATTTTGGTCACAACATCTTTTGGGACTGTGTTTCTAGTTTACAAAATCGGGCTCTCATCAGTAGATGGTGCCGTGTTGATTTCTAGAATCTAGACATGGTGGATTGGGTCAATGCTCAGTGGAATCCATTGTTGGGATATTCTCTGAAAGCTAGCAGGCTACTAAAAAATTGGTACTCTTTCCATTTCCTTCATCATGGGGACTTGGAAAAAATCTGGCTTCATCCATGGGTGCGAGGTCGTGGTTTTCTACATCTGTGTCAATGGTATGTCGGTTTTAATCTATTCCAGACAACCCTTGAAATTTACTGGTGTGGCTGAAGCTTATGGGATTACCACTAGAATATTGGAATCAAGAGGCTCTTACGATGATTGGGAATACTGTGGGTCATTTCATCTATATGGACCTTTGTACGCTCGTGATAAGTTGGTGGCATGCATTCAAGTGGAGGTCAATTTTGTTGCGGGGCTCCTTGAAGATCTCATCCTTGAATGGGATTCGAGGCATATGAGTAAACGGGTGGATTATTTGGGGATACCTTTTCGTTGCCTGCTTTGTCATCAGACAGGGCACCTTCTGGAATGGTGCCCTCGTCGTCTTCACCCGCATATGAGGTCGAATGGTTTGAATTGCACTTCTTTTGAAGATCCTCCGTAGGCTATGTATTCAGGTACTTATACTCACTTTAAATAATCCTTCTTGTAATATCATGCCCCCTCCAGGTCATTCGGTCTCTCCTAATCCTTTTGATATTACTCAATCTAGGGGTGTTTTTTCTAACCCTCCTAATCTAGTATTGGGTCTGTCTGGATCCTCCCCTCCCCATCATTCTCTTATGCCCCCCCCAAAGCTCCCTTCTTCCTCGGTCATTCCATTTTCACCCGCACCTCCTTTTGTTGCCTCTTATATACCCATAGGGTTCGGGGTCTGCCCTCCTTTGGACCTCCCTCCTCTCTCCTCTATCGGGGCTTCGAGACTATCCCCTCACCAATCACCTAGGACAGTTCATTACATTTCATCCTCCCAATAACTCGGTTGAATTTGATGTTGAATTCCTGCTTCGTAACTCCGCAGTAGGATTATCTTCCGTCACTGATCATAATGGACCGTACCAGTCATCCAACCTATCATTAGCCTTGCTTCTGCTCGAAATGTTACCACCAAGGGGGGGGGGGGGGGGGCACTCATGTTGTCAGGGGAAACATATGAGAAAGAATATTTAGAATGATTTCTCTAGTTTACTTGATATTCCCATTCTAGATTCTGTTATACCTAGGGGTCTTGTAGCTTTTCCCCCCTACAACATCCGTCCTGATGACTATTTTATCCCTGAATATCTGTGAGTTGGGGGATTTACCCAAAAAACTGCCCCTTCGATGTTTAATTTCCTCCATCTGTCTGTTTTTTATTGTCATCCAGGAATCCATGATTGTTGCTGCAAGGTCTATTTCTTATTTCATTCCATACTTCCCGCTTGGTCTATTGTGGTTGTTTATTCGGTGGGCCTTTTGTTGGAATCACAATTTCCATTAGACCAAAACGTGCAGGCATCAATCTCCGCTACAATCGCTAGAGTTAGGATCCATGAGAGGTTGTTAGTCCATGTTGAGAAACACATGGGGAGCGTTGAACCTAATGTCCAAAAATTCCCCCCCCAACGTGAGTTGAGTGAGTTTCAAACTCGAGACCTGTCACTCTGATACCACTTGTTGGAATGACGATTGTCATTAGACCAAAACCCGCAGGCATTAGTCTCCGCTACAATTGCCACAGTTAGGATCCACGGGAGGCTATTAGTCCATGTCACAAAACACACGGGGAGCGTTGAACCTAATGTCCAATACCTCTCAAGTGGTCTGGTGGCTTTATGGGACCCCACTTGGGCTCATTTCTGGGCTTATGGTTTCTTTGTAGTCATTCTGTTAACGGACCATTTTTTGGGTATGGCATATCGAGTCCACATCTGGAATATTTATGCTCCCTATGATAACATAATTCCATTTTGGGACTGTATTTGAGTTGTCAGGATTATGGGGATTGGTTCCCTAATCATTGGTGGGGAATTCAAATTGATTTTGCATCAATCTGAAAATGTGGGGATTGACCTGCCGAGCTGAGCCTTTGTCCTCTTCTCTCTGGGACCTTTTTGAAGAAAATAATATTGTTGACATTGCACCATTGTAGAGCTATAAAAAGGGTCTCTTTCACCTCTAATTACCTCACATTAATATGTCAACCCGAGAGCGTTTTGTCATTACAAAGAGTGACTCAATCCGAGGCTCATTTGTCAGAGTAATGCTAGTAGTACAGTGCTTAAGAAATACAAGAGTAAACGGATGCTTAACTAAAATCAAATTACTTTAAAGAAATAAATCACACATTCAGAAAACTCAATAACTTATCAGTCAAGGGTTCGG